>OZ022576.1:6312666-6440166 GCA_963669155.1 Arbacia lixula
AATATTTGGTTTGTATATCTGTTATAATATGTTTAACAATTGGTCATCAAAAAAACTTTGAAAATTAATTTTAATTCTTATGTATTTTATTGTTTTTGGAATTTCTTATGTATTTCTTTTTTTTTTTACTTTTCTTAAGGAGATCCTAGTCCTGAGTACATAATTAAGTAAACAGTGGATAATATATGGGAAATCATTGAAGGGGATATGATGAATGGAGTATAGGTAGAGATAGACAGTTTTAGATGAATGGATGAAGATATCGATGTGGTAAGATAAGTAAAACAAATATATTAGGTGGATGGACGAATGAATGCAGGGAGAATGAGAATATGGAGAGAGCAGACATTATATATAGTGGACGATCATGGTGAAAAATTGTGATAGCGACGGGGGAGAAAGTGATGAGAGCAAGAGTTCTTACTCTATTCCCTTTGCGGCCAGGACAAGCCGTGTTCTCTCTGCGAACGGACAGAACGCCATGCTGTAGAGCCGCAGAACTCCTGGCTTCAGGGGTGGCATGGCCTCACCTTAAATAAATGCAAAGACAAACAGAGCAATAAACAATAAATCAACACCTAATCAGCCCTCACTTCGATATACGATTACATTTAATGTCCATAGAATGTGCGCTCTCGAATGGTAACCCAATTTAATAGGTCTGATCGTGCTTACATTAAGAGGAATGAAAGATGCGGTCGAATTCCATAGATGCACTAGGCCTACATGAAAAATGAATATCACTCCGAGCTTTGATGCAGTTTCTGCCGTTACATAAAGAGGAATGAAAGATGCGGTCAAATTCCATAGATGCACTAGGCCTACATGAAAAATGAATATCACCCCGAGCTTTGATGCAGTTTCTAGAAAGCATCGTATTGACAGTTTTTAGCCTACTAGCTCTGCGGTGTATGAATTACAATAAAAAAGGATCAAAGCTCATGTGCAGTATAGGACCCCGGGGGGGGGGGGGGGGGGGGCACTCACATACGTTGGTGGAACGGGGACGTGCCGCTTTGAAGACCCCCTTTTTGAGGCCTAGATATCAGTTCTTTAGATCCTCTATATCCTACTCATGGCGAAAGTTCCGCGAAAGATCCGCTCCTTAGCCTCCCCGCTGTGCCCCTCCCTCCGTTCCCCAGGTCCGCGGCTTGCGTGCAGCTTGCTACGCTTCAACATCAACCCGGCCGCCCGACCCGCCGGCCAAGCGAGCTGCAATTAAGAAAACCCTGACGTAAACACAACGCGTCGCATGTGCAGTGAGGATCGTTCTGTAGACCCTGTTTTTCACAATGCCGGGCGGTATATTTTTAGTTCCTAAGACCCCACATTTTACGCGGATTTTACCCTTGTAGTCAGTTCCTTAGACCCCCATTTCAGGGTTTCGTGAGGCACACCCCCATCAAAATATAATTTGAGTGCCCCCCCCCCCGGGTATAGGACACCGATTGAAATGCGCGGAAAAGGGAGAGAAATACGTACTGTAACAAATTTTCTGGCCTGTTACCACCCTCTCATTCGTTTCCACGAAAGTATATCGTGCCTCAACACATACCACACCGAGCATCACCTCAGCCTACTCATCATCACTGGTTAGCGCATATATCACGGTAACACACGACTTCACGAGCACACACATTTGATCATTACCAGAATCAAACTTGCAAAGAGTTGTCCATATAACCGTTTATGAAGACTTTAATGATGAATTGAAGCTCCAGATCACAACAGAATTGAATCACCTGTGTTGCACCATTCTAACCGAGTTGCACTACATGTATCTACACTACTCTCACCAGGGAGGTGGGAGTTCCACCTCCCTGCTCTCAGGTCTTCGACTCTCTAAACTGTACTGTATCTCTAAATTCTAACTAATAGACTGACTTTCTTTGTCTACCACCCCTCATATATACCCCCAGTCCCCACCCCACGTGCAGTGTCAGTCGAACCGAAAACCTGTACAGTGTATTGTGCACTGGCCTATACATACACATTACATTGTAGCCTTTATACGCTAATAGTTACATGTACAGCATGTACCTACACACTGGCACAAAACTTCTGTTTACAAACATTGACTGGCTGCATGCCTACTGCCTGAGATGGTTTTTGGAGGAAAGGGGAGATAACATGAAGTAGACCAGAGAGGATCGAGGGAAGAGGGAGGTTAAAGTTCATAGAGAGAGAGAGATATAGGAGAGGGGGAATAGAAACTCTACTACTAGTCTGATAAATCAGATCGCCAAGAAGTAAGAGGGAAATTGAGAGCCGCGGGGTAACAGAAATACAAGGATTAGAGGGAAGGGTGGTAGAGAGAAGAAAGAGTGCAGAGACACAGAGGGATATAGCTGGATCGGAGCTGGATCTAGTAGGAGAGGAATAGGTAGTACATGTACAGTATTGCTAAATAGATCCTATTGCCTAAATCACAGTTTTGTTACAGTACTCACCCGTTTTTATGTGGTGGTTCGACATCTTGGACGGTTGTAGCTGAGTGGAACGAAGGCAGCTGGAGATAATGTATGGCTATCTCAGCCGATCACTCGACTTATATACTGGTAATGACACCAAATATGCTGAGTCACGGTGAACCCACCCCTTTGTGATCCCGGTATGATATAATCAAGTCAATCACGCGAAATACAAACACGCAAATACAGCAGTTTCATGTGAAACTGCATGCAACGCGGGCGGTGTTGTATGACCTATGTTCAGATATTTAATGCTGGTAAACTGGCTGGCACTGAGCTGTGTACGTGAGTAATCACATTCGAAGCATGTCACTACAAGGATGATCGATTAGAATAGACCGGTTTACTTTTACAAACAATTTAATCATATCCACATTCGGCAAATGTCCTGTGCATTTGCCACTCTGCCTTGCACATACACAAACAACCGGTAAACCCCCTTCTCCTTCGTATACGGTGTACACACAAGACAAGCGCGTGTACACGTGCGCAGATTATGATACATGTACTGTAGTAGTCTCGTGCACGGTCAGTCTGTGATAATTATCATGGCTATAGATCTGTTCAATTCAATGTTCCAATTTCCCACACTTCTTGGGACTTTTACTTAGACCTGTGCATGACCCGCGAGAGGTAACCTATCCAATTTATGGTCGATAATATTTGAAGCAAGAAATAACGGTTCACTAAGTCATTGTTGTTTTAATCAAAACTAGAGTCTGTGCAGACGGAGTGCAGAAAGAGAGAGAGAGAGAGAGAGAGAGAGAGAGAGAGAGGGGAGAGAGAGAGAGAAAGAGAGAGAGAGAACAAAAAAAAATAGAGCAATAAAGAGAGAAATGAACGATACAAATAATGGAGAGGGTGCAAGGAAAGGGGAAGACAGGGAGGAGATGAACAAGATGAGACATAATATGAGTAGGCTAGAGCATGAAGAGGGGGGAGAGGATAGGAAGAGAGAAGAGGGGCAAATGGTGGAGAAGAGGGAGAAAAGAGAGGAAGAAGAGGGAATAGGAGCATGAGAGGGAAAGAGAAGAGGAAAAACAGTGGTAGAGAAGAGGAGCAAGAGGAGAAATAGGACGATTGTCTTAAAATCCGCATGGTCTCATAAATGAACAACTCCCCTTGAATATATCTTAGTGAAATGTTTTAGATTTGGAGTACAGATGATCACCTTCTACAGTTCATAATTGTTCTACAAATCACCTTTTCAAATTTGTCTTCAAGTTGTTAAATATGAGTCTTCCCTAACTCTCTCTTCCACTCTCCTTATCACTGTTGCCCCCCAATTCGTCTCTCTTTCCCTTCTTGTTTTACTTCCCCACTGCTCATCACAAGACGTGTAAAACACTGGAATTCTCCCTATCGCATATAGCCGATATCAAGCGATATCACCTCACGATACCGATATCTGATCGATTGCTCTTGGGAAGTATACTTCCGGTAAGAGCTGGTTGTCGGCAGAAAGTGACCAAGAAATCACTTTTTTTTTTTAAATTAAGCAGTGAAAATTTTGTGTAGGGTTGTGGTTAGGGTCAGGGTTAGGTTTAGAATAAGGTTTAGGGTTAGTGTTAAGGTTAGGGTTAGGTTTAGGGTTAATATTCATAAAATTAGTTGGATACCCTGGTCCCTTAATATTGTACGGGATTGCCGAATGTTCGTGGACCGGAAGTTCATATCCCAAGAATTAAAGGTAAAAAAATTAGAGCGCCACACACGTTCAGATTCGGAGAGCTATATGCGATAGGGAGAATTGAACACAATGCTACACTATTAACACACTTCATGTTTCTTGGTATGCAAATTTCCACTGCACGGACATCATTCATCACAATAAAGACACAAAATAATAACAGAAATACAGATTTTGTATTGCAAACATCCAAGTAAATTATTTAATTCTCAAAATAATCCCCACAAAGCACATGAGGATAAGTTGCCTGAGAATTGAATGTGTTGGCTCAAATAAGCATGTCATATCGGCATAGGTGATGTACTTCTACATGCCTCAGAATACATTAGCATTACTCAAAACCTTGACTACTGTTTGACTTGAAATAAATGTGTGGACATTCATTAAAATATTCTGTGGATGACCAAGATATATTTATCAGAGACATATGTCATCATGTCCATTTCAAATATTGGGAATTTTGTCCAAATATATACTGTACATTTATATACATGTACCGTGGATGAATCAAACTTCTTATATAAATCAGTGTTGAATTCTCATTTTGCTAATTACGGGAGGCTACTGAACACTGATTGCTCCTGTTTCTCTTGTGGCAGGTGTAATAGGCAGTTATGTTTAATAGCACACTTTTTTTGTTGATAACCTGTTCATTCTGCCCATTCCCCACATGTAGATGAGCTGTCAATAATCATTCCATAAGAGATCTGCACATGGGAGACCACCAATTATGCTGACTGATGAACAGGTAAATACAGTATGCGGTATTTAAAGTCTCTGCTTTCCTGTGACGTAACCTTCAACAAAGTCTTGCACTTCATACCCATCCTTCGTCCAATGACTTAAACAAACACTATGCATCATTAAGTGTCCCTTGCTTTCTTCTGTACATCACAACATCAGTGCCCCTTAAGTGACGAGGTTGCCATGACAGCGGTGTCATCTTTGGTCTGGTTTTGCGTCACATGGCAAAGGGGCGTTGTCTTCTCTCAGGAGATGCTCATGAATCCGCAAGGCTGGAGATGGGTCAATAAAGCAGATATAGAATTATTGATAGGAGACAATAGCAAATTGTCAATACTGACATGGGGAGAATCAAATTGCATCTCCATTCATATCTGCATTGAGGCAAATCAGGCAAGAAATTTTGATCAAAATGCTTTATAAGACAGAGGACAGTTCATATAATTAAAAAAAAAACAAAAAAACTTCCAGGCAATTACTTTAACTACTCCTACAAAAATAAAGTTTATATGAAGCGGGATAGGAGACTGGTATATTGGTCACCTGAGCAAAGGTTTATAACTTGAGCACAGACAAAAATAACAGCCAATGCCACTCATTCCTCTGGAGTACATGTATGTTCATCCCCCTCCGGGCATTTGTTTAGAATTTCAGCACTAACCTACATGCATTCTCTCCTAAATAAAAGTTTACAGTTTACATCACCTATATTATGATTGGCTTTACTAGCTGCCACAATAAAGCCAGTTAAGGGAACCTATATTACAGTGTCACAAGATTTTTTTTATCTTCATGCATTTCTATTACATGTACATGTATAAGTTGTCCAACTTTCTCTACCCAATTTAGGAAATTCTAGCTTAAATCAAATGCAGAAAATAGTGACAAGTTTGATAGATGTAATAAATAAGAATATTGTAGACTATAAGTTATTTGTTTTTTTTTTTCCAATGAGATCTATACAAAGTGTAGTAAATTTGTATCGCACATGTGACACTAGAAGTATGGTACCCGTATCTATCTCTATCAAAGGATGAGTAAGCCTGATCATAATAGAGGCAATGTCATTGCCTTACACACCGTTAGCTACTTCATGCTACTCACAGTATTTGCCTTCTTCCTGTAGAACTCCTTGTGCAACCGATGTCCTTAAAAGTAGCTGCACATCTTGACCAGTTTTCAGCAACTGACAGAGAAAGAGAAGGCAATGACACTTTTTATGTGCACAATAGTTATTGAAGCTTTAAAAGTATCGAGACCATATAGAATACAAAGATCTAATAAACATTATGGTGCTGTGACCTAATTTCGCGCGCGTCCTTATTTTGCACACTACCACTAAATAGAAAAATACGCTTATAAATGAGAGAAGGATACACAATGCATACATGGGACTAAGGTACTGTATTCTTCGAACAGTCGAACAATATTCATCATCTAAACGTCCATAAAATCAATAAAAAATAATATTACCAATTTAGAAGTATTTATTCAAATGGCTGGTATGTGCTTGACAAACCGAGGTGGTTTTTCAAAAGTTTTGACACTCATTGTCAACCACAACAGGGCAGCGAACTTACTGTGCAAAATGTAAGCGGACGTCAGAGTCAGTTACGCGTTACAAACTTCTCGAAATTACATTGATTTTCATCTGAAATTTGAATTCCAGGCCTTGAAATATGATTATATAAGATATTGTTGTTCTTTTGACGTCATGTGTAATAATCTAGGTGTTTTGGAATCGTCAAGAAAACCAAAATGTGCGCAAAATATGGTCGCCCCATCATAAGTGCAACTTATGATTTGAATAATCAAATAGGCCTTCAACTCTCTCCTTCTTTCTCACATAATTCCACTTGAGATATAGAACAACTTCTAGTAAGAAGTCTATAAACGAGAGAGACTGTCATTTCAGTCCTGCCTTACCTTCTTCAGAGCTTTAGGATCTGTAACATCTTTGTTAGCATGGAACTCATCCCGAATTCTCACTGCAGCAGCTGAAATGAAATGAGACAAATCACTTCAGCTAAAAACATAAATCGTCCGAATAAGTAGTGTCCGTTTTACTTAGGGTCTATAAAATATAGAATTCAGTGATAAACTCGGTGTTTCACCATGCAAATGGAACAGTCAACTTTGCAAGTCGCTCGTTTCAAATTCAAGCACTATAGCATGCTTTGATAACTCCCAAGAAAAAAAAATGGTACTAATTACAGCATCTGTAGTTTACATGTACAGTCCAGCTCAAAGGAATTGGCATAGGGAAAGGGAAAGGGAAGAAAAGGAAGGAGCCGCACTTTTAAACCGCGGTATATTTTGTCCAGTTCAGCATGAAACATGATCATGCTTAAAGGGGAATTTCACCCTGAAATTATTTTGGTTTCAATAAAAAGAGACAAATGAAAGAAACATATGAGTGAAGGTTTGACGAAAATCGGTCAAAGGAAAAGAAAGTTATTTGATTGTAAAGTTTTGATTTTGTGACGTCACGTGCGAGGTGCTCTGCCATATGTTGTGCACAAAATAAGTCAATAAATTGCCTTTTTCCCTGTTTTTGACAACGGAATGATTTTTTTTCGTACAGGTATGTGTGTAAAAATGTATTTCTGATAATGTATCAAACGCACGAGTAAAAGGATGCATATCTTTGTGAGAAAATGCACATTTTCGAAAAAAATTGTACACAGCATATGGGAGAGCACCTCGCATGTGACGTCACAAAATCAAAACTTTAAAATCGAATAACTTTCTTTTCCTTTGACCGATTTTCGTCAAACCTTCACTCATATGTTTCTTTCATTTGCCTCTTTTTATTGAAACCAAAATAATTTCAGGGTGAACTTCTCCTTTAAGCCTAAAAAGCATCATGTTTCATGCTGAACTGGACAATATATACCGCTGTTTAAAACTGCGGCTCCTTCCCTTTCCCTATGCCAATTCCTTTGAGCTGTAGTGTATGCCTAGTTTGAAGGAGACTGGTTAATTTGCCTGAACACAAACATAATTGTTATTTGAATAATACTGTGAAGTGGAACCATGCTTTTTTGAAAATCACATTTTTATGATGCAAAGTATATGCAAGTAGCCTAGATCTATGCAATTATGATGTTTAAAAATATGATTTCCTTCGGTGCATTTTCCAGATTTTTAAGTTGTCTGGGGTCATTCATTTTATTGTACTGGCCGGGTCCCTCTTTATATTTTTGTTAACATCATGACGTGAGCACACATCTACCCCATGTGGGTCACTGGGTGTTTCCCTTGTGCAAGACCTTGTAGATTTATATACTCCTTACCTTCCAATGCTCTGGCATCTCCACGAAAAGCAAACTGACTGGTTCGATGCAGTGACTTGTAAAGTGACAAAACCTGAGTAAAATGAACATATAAACAAAACAACTCATGCATCTCCAGTAAAGATAGAAGTAGGCCTATGTTGCATTTAAATAAAATGAGAAAAATCTTTGGGAATTTATACTTCATCCAGGCATACATGAATTGTGTGTACCCCGAATGAAACGGTTATTCCTGTCTAGCCAAGGCCAAGGGCAGGCTGCACGTTTTTTTGGAAGCTGCACCATTCGACCATCGGTGTGTACTGCTCTTCTACCGGGGAGTTCAGGGCATAACGCCAGGCACCGTCCGCTACATCCTGAGCGTAGACGGGCGATTGCAGTATAGTCTCAACACTTAAGCTAGAAAAAATGATTACTATGTCACCTCAAAAGTGTCGTCACATCGTTTCTTTGTCATTCTTTGACCTCATACAATAATATATATTTAATTCAATTTACCTGTGACCGCATCTTAGCAGTTTTTAACACCGCAAGTATCGTACTTCGTAGTTCGGGCTCTCTCGCAGAGAGTCTCGGTAAGATGGTTGTGTAAATTCCTTCTATGGTGCCTCTAAATCATTATCACGGTTTTGAAGAAAAAAAAAAATAATACCACCCCTCGTTTCCACACATCTCTCTCACCTACATGCTCAATATTTCTCCTGCACTCATCCTTCTTCCCTCAATCTCTCAAATTCCCCCATAACCCACTACATCTCTTCTGTCCTTCTACAACTTCCTACAGGTGTCAACCTAGAATTGTTTCCATCCACGAGACGACATCACCTCTTTTGTCTCGATGCTAAGTTTGATTCTACCTCATGAATTTAAATAATTCTTATAAAAAGATGCATTTTTGTTTTGAATGATTTATGGTACTTAAAAAAAGACTTGTATACTGAAATAACACAAATTTCATGCTCTTGCTACATTTATTAACCACATAATTCACAGCATGTTCCAAATATGTTAACAATATGCAAAACAGAACAGTGATATTTAATACCACAATAAAGTACTATTTACTGATCAACATAGAAAGTAGGAATGCATGACAAACCTGCCTTACAATTTTATGGGCAGTTGATCAAAACTAAAGGCACATGGACAAAA
The DNA here is from genome assembly GCA_963669155.1 of Arbacia lixula. Lineage (NCBI taxonomy): Eukaryota > Metazoa > Echinodermata > Echinoidea > Arbacioida > Arbaciidae > Arbacia > Arbacia lixula. The sequence goes on from OZ022576.1 coordinate 6,322,020, forward strand.
AAATAATATCTTTTACCTCCACTTGATGAAATGTGCTTTAACAAAATAGAAATGTTACATCTTTTTTTTTTTTTTTGCAATGGTCTATGCTTGCAGAAATATAACACAGGAAATTCCAACTTTCTCCATGGATAAGCAGTGATACAAATCCAGATACTAGTTATATGTGAATCCATTTACACAATAGAATTATGTACTGGAATTTACAGCAAAGAACGAAACATTAACAAGAATACCCCAATATTAAAGGCCTCCAGCAATGCACAAATTACATGCATTGAATATATGAAGTCATATTTCAGAAACTAAACCATTCAATATTAAATGTATTATTGTATCATTGATATGCACCTGTTAGACTACAAAAGGCTGTCAGAAAAAAAAAACAAGCAGATTTCAAACGGATACACATATTTCTTTTCAGCTGAAATTCTTAAAGATTGTCCACAACATAATACACCCTGTCTGTACCCGGTATGCACTTACATCCCAGTGCAGAATATACACCATAAGTAAAAATATGAAGCATTACCATTTTTATCCAAATATAAACTTTGTTCATTCTCTGAGTTCTTCTCTCTATCCATAAAAAGTCATACAATGATATGCATCTTCACAGTTCACACGCAAAACAAAAGTGCATTTGAAATTAGTGTTATAGCAGTATCGGTATACATGTACAAAAAGAAGCATGCTAATGCCAGAGTTTACCAATTTAAAAAATTTTTACACCAATTTTTTTTCAGCATAATAGTACAAGACAAACTTAACTCACTATCATTTATCCAATATGTTTGTAATACACTGATATAAAGACATAAAATATCAGTTACAAAATAATCATGTAACCTGTTATTTGTACCACACAAATACATCCTAGTTAATCTCAACAGAGCACATAATAAACTGGAATGAAGACTTAGTAACACTACACACCATATTTAACAAATATTTTAGTCTCTTGCTGCTTTTTAACAGTCCTTTCTTAAAGTCTAAGACATACATATAATTTCCCTTGAAAGGATTTGAATCATATTACATAAATGATGATTTCCTCATTGATAAGCTTACAGCTTGAATGACCTTTGATTGTGCAACTATTAACAACATGAATGCTGGACTTTACTTTGAGGCAAGAAGATATGTTACACAAATTCAGCAGGTGTATATATTTCATTAGATGTTTGGAACATAATGGCTAAGATGCATAGAATACCATTCATTCAAGGACAAAGATAATATGCTAAATATCCATGCCAGATGCACCCAGCATGAATATCTATCATAAAATGTGAAGAATATAGTAAATGGCTAATGGCCATACAATGCCAGTAATAATAGGACAAGGGCAGACTTCTTCCCCGGTCCATTGCTAATAAAGAAGAGGATGTGCAAGGTATCATGTGGTGGTGGATTATCTGGGGGATTATGTGTGCTCGGAATTGCTACACCCTCTCAGTCCCACAGGGGATAAATGGTGCTACAATTGACATGGAACTGTGAATGGTCGGTACTGAGAGGGTTAGGATACAGCTAGCGGCGGGTACGATGGATGTCCTCAGTGATGGAAGAGCCTGGTGTCAGTGTGAGCCAGGACCATCTTGTGCTCGTTGCAAGCCTCGATGATGGCCTGGTCAGCCAGGGCACCCTTGGGGCTGGCGATGTAAGCCACACCGCTCTGGATACACAGATAGATAGACAGAGGAGCAAAGCTGGGTGAATATGCCATCAAGAACAATTCAATTTGACTCAAGTTTAGCCCTAAGAGCTAGTGATGTACAACACTCACCGCTCTGGATCCACAGAGATAGTACCAGAAGCAAAACTAGTTCATGTTATCAAGTTCAGCGCAATTTAGTTTCACTTCAGAAAAAAGATGCATGTGTTGTAATATATGCTGTTTGCATCTCTTATATCCACATGCATCATTTTTACTTCAAAATTTCTCATTCAAACATAGCCAGTGCGAAATGCTTCATACATCTTAAAAATACATAACATATTTCAAGTAATATACATGTACAGTAATTTGTCTAATTTTTACCATTAAAAGAAAAATGTTAAAACCATGAAAGATGACTCATTTTCATTTCTGAAATTCATTTTTTAATAATGTTCTGTATTTCTGTATTTGACAGCTAACAAATTAGAATACATTTTGTAAGGTACACCATACTAAGTGAAAATTATGTAACCATAACATTGAAAGGTATTTTTCTTACCCCTATGTCTAATGGAGCTGTAAGAATGTCACAATATTCAAAAGCAAATTTTAAAGATCTACAAAGTGAATACCATGAATTAAGCTTCTGGGTACCAGATTCTTCAAAGTCTGTAGATTGACAGCACATAATAAGCATCTATGGAACTGAGGGGGTCAAAACAACTCTTCTAAGATTATTCTTGCCAATAATCACTACAAGATCCCTGGAGTCTTCTCACAGAGCACAACTACAGCAAGATACAACATGACCAACTGACTGGGAGGGGTCTTACCTGGCGGGCACGGTCAATGTTGTCTCTGAAGGGGAAGAAGGCATCCGAGCTGAGGGCCACGTCACTCAGCTGGGCGATCCAGGCCTTGCGCTCATCCTGCGATGGTAGGAGTAAGCAAATGAACATATCACAATCAAACACTGTTTCATTAAACTCGTATTTCAACCCTTTATGTGTCAGATGAACTGATGCTATATATCATTTATGTTTACTACAAGGGCAGAAATGCAGTCCTTTTAGAAAAATGACAATGCACGTAAAGACTAAATCCCTATTGGAATAATTGACAAAGTTTTCAAGAGCTGTCATCAAAGAATCTGATAATAATAACATTGAACAGTTAATCATTACCCAAGAACCTAAATTATTGCCAGCATTGCACAATGAATCTAAATAGGACTTACATATTTGCTATACATTACCATAAAAATCTCTTGAAATGAAAGAAAGAGGAGCAACCCGAGTCGGCACTTTCAGATTTGCTATACATTGTCATATATGTTGACACAGTTTTCAAGAGCTGTAGTCAAAGGATCAGATATTAATTTTATTGAAACATTTAATAATTGAAATGAAAGAAAGATATATACCCCAGCCCCTCATAATGAAAAAGGTGCAAACAAGATCTCCATGAATCTCTTTGAACCTTACCTGGGTTAGCATGGCTGGAGGGTTCTCTAGCATTCCCTCCCAGGTCTCTCGGCTCATGTCCTGTGATGCAACAAACAAACACATAATTAGCAAACATGCTAAATCAAATAATTCAAAATAATAACTAGAGCAATTTGACTGCCACGCAGTCGATAAATATGCCTCTAAGTACTAAGTTTGAAGCGAATCTGGTAAATGGTACTCAAGATATTGCCTAAACGGATTCGGGCGGGACGGACGGACGGACAACCCGAAAACATAATGCCTCTGGCCACTTTGTGGCGGAGGCATAAAAACACAATTTCTCAGCTCGACTATCTGTCATGCAAAAATTTGCTAATGGTGTTATTATGCTTGCCTCCTAGCTGAAGCTTCTTTTTTTGTTGTTGCAATGACTACAAGTAATGATGTAAGGACACAACAGGAATTCAATTTTCATGAAGGCTCTTTTTACATTCACAGGCAGCTAAGTTGCCCTGAACGTCCTTGTAATTTGTTTCCACTGCGCAGGGGTGACACAATAGACCGTTTTCGTAATGTATGCACGAGACCTTTAATTTTGCACACGGCCGCAACCTCGGACAAACAAACGCTGCCCGTCGTCTGCACCGTACCGTACCGCACGCATACGAAGTACACAATGCGGCGCTAGTTCATAAGTGTATCCATACTTTGGCACTTATTTCATAAATTTGAACCCTAAACCTAATCCTGACCCTAACCCTAAACCTAATTCTAAACCTAACTCTGACCCTAACTCTAACCCTAGAAAACTTCTTTGCCGTTGAATTCGTCCAAAAAAGTGATTTTTCCGTCTCCATTAGCGCCCGTTTCGGCCCTAGCCCCGATACTGCTGCGGCGAGCTAACTAGCCGCATACGCTGCCGTGACTATAAACTATCGCCCACAATGGGTCGCGGGTACAATGCACTCGATTCACGTTTTTTTTTTCTAATTAAGACCTCGTTGTGGACAATACATAGATCAGATTTACACAGCTGGCAAATAACAATTTGCAAGATTGTCAGGAGTTCAGTTTCTCAGGTGAAAGTTATTTTTTTTAGAAGAAAGTTCGGCAATAATCGGCGATAATCTCGGTGAACCACTGCTCATGCCACGGCACGGCAAGGTGAAGATTTCTTCCATTCCCGAAACAAACAAACGAAAAAAAAAAAAAAAAACTCGACAAGTGCCATCTCTGGATCAAGGCATGTGGAAGAAAAGACTTGACAACAGACAAAATCAGGAAAGACAGCTACATTTGCTCCAAGTATTTTTTTTTACGGGAATAGCCGGCTGCGCGACAACAGATCACCCAAATCACCTGCCGCGCCGCACCGCAGTCTCTCAGCGCGAAGCAAGTAAGACAGCGAAAGCCGTGCGGCCAGCTCCCCGAGAGAGAGCTAGTAGCCATCGACCCGCTTCCCAAACGACAGAAAGCTACCGAACAATTTTTCAGCTAGTGACATACCCCATCGTGTAACTGCAACTTCATACAGTATACATTATTGTGAGTGAACGATGTATGTAAGTATGTGAAACTATTCCTTCCCATACGTTTGCATTCATTTTTTAGAGGATTATATTTGCATTTTCACGTAGCGTAAGCTCCACGCTGTGGGACGGGCCGGCGAGGTCCGGGTCCGAGGCAAGTGTGTCCACGCTGCTATACTGCTTTCGCTAGCTGAAAAAGCCGACACTTCGAATACCCGGTGGTAGAAACACCCTTATGCTTAAAAAAAAATATCCTGGATCTGCTTGACAGTCATGCTGTCAAGAGTTCCTGTCGATGTCGACGACATCACAGAATTCCCTCTCATAAAAAAAAACGCTCTTTCAGGTAAAATAAGACTGAAAATAAAACGAAAACATCGGGACACCCGCTAGATTCGCACGCAACGATATGCGGACAAGATGCCGAGGATCGCTAAGCTTGACCGAGGTAGTAACAGTAACTATGAATGACGTCATTTTGCATACATTACGAAAACGGTCTATTCCCACATGGAACAAGCTTTGTGACATGTACTTACCTCTCCGACCGTTCCATTGACGTATACATCCATGACATTGGACATCTCTGCCCGCTTGACCCCTGGTTTGAACTTCATGCCCTGGACGTTGGGGTGGTGGCGCAGCCACCTGGACATCAGAGATTAAAGGGTCAGTGAATCCATCTTCAGAACATAACGAGCATATCCTATGCCTTACATCATGTTAAACCTCTTGTACCATTGGCATGAGAACATGTGGTGTGGCAATGCAGTTTTTATGGATTGGTAGTGGGAGGGATAAAAGGAATAGAATTGAAATTTTGGAAGCTTGAAATAAATATGAAGCTTTCTGTCTCTAGCACACAATACAAGTTTAAAATTAGGGAATGACAAAATCACATAGTCAACGTGAATACAGAACAATTGCCACACCAAGGACATAATAGAGGCTTTGTTGATTATTGTTTACATCAAAATACATTTTCCTCAATTTCTTTCAGAATCTTTCGATCCATACGTACACCAGCATGTAGATGGAAATTGGACATCCTATCAAATATTAAGTTTGACATATAATGAAATCGATCACAATACAATTTGTAATTGGACAATAAAATCAGCACATGCTAGCTCATGATGAAGTAATAATAATGCAGACAGTTACTTAAATAATACAAGCTAACGGAGAAACGCAAATTTGCTATTTTGTCAGCTGTAACTGCGAGAAACAGAAGAAAAGTTACCAGTTGTTAGCTTTGTCTCCAGCCAGTCGGGTGCAGTGGATGCGAGACTGCTGGCCCGCTCCCGTCCCAATCACCTGACCATTCTTGGCATAGCAGACTGAATTAGACTGGATGTACTTCACTGCGATCGTGGCAACAATCATGTCTCGCAGGGCTCCCTCGCTCAGCTGAAGTAAAACAGGGGAGAATTGTATAATGAGGGACATGATTTTTTGGTTTTGTTCAGGGAAGTTTAAAACTGTAAGTGGGTATGTTTCACTATGTGTACAATCTATGGAGAGGATTTAATACCTAAGAAAAATACTGCATACATTCTTCATCAAGAAATTCAATACAAATCAGATATCCAGTATCGCCAATCCTCAATGCGTGTTCTAGTAGTTTTTTTTAAATTTTTGCGAATTGCCTTACTACACTACAACTTATGAACAAGATAACTTCACAGCCTTGTGCTTCATAGCCCTCCCTCCCTGGACCCTCGTACTCACAGTATCTCTCACTGTGACCAGGTTGGTGAACATGTCCTTGTTGATAACAGCGTTGTTCCTGAGTTGAGTCAGCTGCATGCCGTACAGTGTGCGGGTCTCCATGGCATCGGGCTCGTACGTCGGATCCATCTGTTTCATGTCAAATGGGATTCACCAATTAGGGATTGCATCACTAAACATTTGCTGATGTTGCACCAATTTCTCAAAGAAAAAAGTTAATAAATAGACACAACAGGAAAAATAATCTTGCAAAATAGTCAGGAAAGAAAGATCTATTTTATGAAAGAAATGTATAGGAAAGATAATACTGACGATTAATGTGGTGTCACTCGGACCACAATTTCTCAGACTTCTACATCACTTTTTAAACTCAGCGAGGTTAATAGACCAGACATCACCAAATTCATTTAAACATCGCATAAACCAAAAGTGCATCAGAGGGGGTTAGATACATGAATATGTAATATGTAATATGAAGTGCCTGATATGACACACTGTTCACACAGGAGTCTCATTCGAATCAATATTGATACTGACATAGTTCAGAGTGTGAACTCACCTTGAGCACACAGTACTTGCCACCCTTCTTCTTACACAGCACCTCCAGTGCGTCTTGGTCATACCCTGGAGCAATGATGCCATCAGAAACCTGCATGGGGATCAACCAGACACAAGGCAAGATAAGGCATTAGTTATTTCAGATATTAATATATTTGATCTCAAAATATGTTTTAACAAGCTGCTTATTTCCTCAAGAAAAATAAATCTATAAAATAACAAAATGGTGCACACCTTTATATACAGCCAGGCATGGAAACAAGTGTAAATATATGCAAAATGAATGATAAATTCAATGTGTACAATAATATTTGGTTTAAAATGACTCATTCTAAATACTCATGAAGCATAAATTACTGTTAAATATATTTCCAGTAGAACAAAGTTAATACAGCTTACTCTCGATATATAACGAGGTCATCGGGACCAGGGCTTTTTTCTCGTTATAAAAAAACCTTGTTGTATCTAAATAGAATAAAAAACAATAAAACACATTGAAACATGTGTGTTTGTGTGTTCTTTGTGTTTTACTATGTTTTGAAATCCATAGCAGTCTTGGAAACTGCACTATTAAACTGAAAAAGGGATTGGAAATGTGCAATATCAATATGAAAAGGGGATTTATTTTTGCTCAACACATCATTCGAACTTGATATATTTTTGCCGTTTTAATAGCTACAGATCATTTCCGATATGATGGGTGTTATTTTGCAGTAAATAAACTGGTCAAAATAAGTTGTTATTGTAATCTTTTGGACAAGAAAACATGGGGTTTAGTTGTTTGAACGAACAAGAGAAAGGGCAGTGCAACAGGCCGAATCGTAGGGAAATGAGGGGAAGATGGATTTAGATAATTTGAGCATCTCGCTCGCTCGATGTAGCAACACCCGTTATGATCAGCACTTTTTTTGTGGGTCACTCCAAAATTGTTGCGAGGGGGTTACATCTAGAAGATTAATGCTGGCCCTGCATACTTGTATTTCATTTTATATCGTGAATATAATTTCCAGCGGTATTCTAATATAAGTATAGTATATAGTATTTTATTATAAAAGAATATTTTATTATCTCTTCAATTCTTTCATTGTCATATTTTAGTATGTGAAATATACTCACCCGTCCACGATCTCATTTGTTTTTGTTGAGAAACATAATCAATCGCTACTCATCAGACACACCCCAATTCAACACATGCTGTATCATTGATTGCCGTGATGGGATCGGACTTGCAAACCATGTGCTTTCAATGTACATACGCTGTGCGAAGGAGTGATTCATCAGAAACTGTGCACATGCTTGCGTTGTGTGGATGTGTATTACGAGATGTGTGTCTGGCTCCTTGCAGTGCCGGGGTTTTAATGTGTTTTTAATCTTTTGAAAAGATTGTTTACGACTAGCTCGCCCTCGGTTTTTCCTTCCTCATTGTAACGAGAAGCAATTGTTATGTTTTTCTTTGTCTTGGAGTCAACAGAATAAGCTTGTTATAACCGTGCTCGTTGTAAGCGATGTGGTGTACCATAGGTTTGCATGTAGAAACTTTTGAGACTGAGAAATTTCTCTTGTTAAAACAAAACCTTGGTATATCTGTGCTCGTTGTATCGAGAGTAAGCTGTAACATATAAATTCAGCAAGCACTTTCCCCCCTTATAACCACTACAATAGAGCAGGTATTAAAAATAACCACACAGAGACAGACTTACCTCTCTCGAAATGATCTTTGCAGTGGCCAGGTCACACACATCAGAGAGGGCCACAAAGTCTCCAAAGGACGACATCCGGTCCGCTCCTATAAAGCAGACACTTAGTTCATGTACATAAGTACAGCAAATGTACAGCAAATGCACAACAATATACTGTGTATATACCCCATCTTGATAATCATGTCACCTGATCGTTTGGTAGCGATGGCACAGATTTAATCATCCTGTTTATAAGAGCTATTGACTGGTCAAAAATAGAAGTTGCTTTGCAACTTTAATTCAAATACCAAATTCCAACCTGTCTTCAGGAAATTTGTATACTAATCCATTGCTTATGGTTAAATTTTTGAGCTTTGTGAACCCTGGTCCAGTTAGATTGTCTATATTTGCAATAACCTAAGAGGTGTGTCTTAATTGTGCCCTACAAGGAATTTGTAGTTTATTCATAGCCTGTCGTCTATTGTCTGTACAGATTACGCGAGAATTGTGCTGCCCAGTATCTGAGTAAAAAAAACCAGCTTGCAAATATGCAGGCTCAGTGAAGAATGGGTTCAGATGGTGGTTGCTAAGGGGCGATTGAGTAATCAAAATATTGAGTCAGCATCCATCAAAATGAGAAACTCTAGTAAAGAAGCATTACCATTTTGAGCTGGTGGTGGTGAAAGAGGAGGGGGGGGGGGGGAATCATGACGCCATGACATTGCTTACCCCTAGCCCTAGCATAGGCGATGGCCAGCGGAGTCAGCTGGTCTATCATGTCATCCACCATGGACACCTTGGCTTCCTCGGGTGACAGCGGCACACCCACGGCAGCACCTGGGAGGATCAAGAAAGACAACATGACATTAAACTCAAGAGGCAGCACCTCATAAGCCAATAAACCACCATGGTCGGACAATCCACTGAATCAAATGCTACTAGTATGCAGACTGGGATATGTTAATGAAGCTGTGTTGGGTGATGGATGTAAAGACATTTTACAGCGTGCCTAAAACAATAGAAACACATGCACATGGTAGCAGAGCTGAATATGTGTTCTTGTATCTGCATGATAATGGGAATGAATCTAATGCTCTTCCATTTAATTCTGTGAGTGGTACAATTGACTTGAGGTAATTCGTAACTGCAATAATTGGAACTTGCTTATTCTTATCTGCCATTGACTATGGTACATTCAAGCTTGCTTATCCATATCTGTGATCCCATTTTTTCAATGATTCATAGTGTTACAACTGGTAAGCTGCTCATCCATTTGAATTTGATTAAAATTTCTTCCTTTGTTCGACTAAGACATAGTGAGGCCTTGCATTTCAAATGAACTGCTCACAAAGTATATTGAGCATTGGGCTTCATTCTTCATTGGCTCCACCTCTCTAGCTATTGAGAATATCAGTGTATAGACCAGAGTATAGTTCCCTATACCAATAGATGGTGACTACATCCCCATCGTCAAGCATGGCCTGCAAATGTGCAGACTCTGAAGGACATCCAACTTTACCGGCAGGGCTGACGTGCTTGAAGGACGACGCTGCTGGTAGACCGAGGGCGCCCTTCAGCTCTTTGACGAGCTGCCAGGCGTTGAAGGCGTCACAGAGGTTGATGAAGCCCGGGGAGCCGTTGACGACCTCCAGGGGCAGTCTGGGAAGGAAGGTGGAGAGCGCAGCAGGCTTCTGATGGGGGTTAGTGCCATATCGCAGGGGCAGGTGAGATACATTTGCGCTGTACTGCTGCCGGAAGTAGCCAGAGATGGCCAGGTCGTAAGTCGCTGTGTGGTTGAAGGCCTGGGGGGTCAAACACACAAGTGGGTGAGATATGATTAACACAAGGCATAATGAAACAATTGGTCTCATGTTAGATACATGACAGATATATTAAAGTTTGTTGCTTTTTTACTTTCTTCATAATGGAAATGTCTATATGTATAAAACTATCTATTTACACATTGCCGTCATTTTTTTGGTGAATTGTACGCAAACTTGTTCTGTTTCATTAAATAAACATATTAAACAGCTGCACATTTTTTCATTGCCAATCATAAACAATCTCACTGCATACTTACTTTAACAACCTAACCTATCTCTTTCTTACTGCCTTGTATCCACAGACTCTCCAAACTAGTACCAGTCTTCTCTGTCAAACACCTATTTTCTTTTCCTGTTTTTCTATTTTTTTTTTTATATCATGGATGAAGGACACAGACAATAGATCTTTTAAGTAAGAAGTCAATGTAAATGAAAGACATTCTTCCCCTCTTTCAAAAATGAGTGCCTTAATGCATACCTTGACTGCGAGTGCCTTCCTTGTTTCCAGGGTGGTATCATTGTCTGGACGATCGATCATCTCCTGAAGAATGCTGAAGACAGAGTGAGAAAAAAAAAAAAATCAAACCTATCACACCTGCAAAAACAGTTCAATAATCAGCCTGCAAATTGATTTCTAACCAGTTCACATGAAAATACCATCACATACTTTCATATATGTTAGGTACATTTTTAGTAATAGCAATCTCAGGAATAGAGGAAGGGGGAAGGTGGGGTAACATACCTGGAGTAGTCCATGGGGTCGCACACTACGGTGACCCTGGCGTGGTTCTTGGCTGCTGCCCTCAAGAGGGTTACACCACCTGGTAAGGAGAAGGTCGGCATTAACCCAATGTTGTAAGTCTCCACTCACACATGTCTCTAACTTCAGATAACAAGGTTATCTGGCTCCCACGTACAAAGAATTACTCCCACATCCACAAAATACAGAGATGAGAATCATTAATAATGTTTGATCTATTTCTGTGTCTGCCTACTCATGCACGACTAATTCGATTAATGTGATTTTCAGACAGAAGTTAGTCAATAAGTAAAGGAACAATCCTGCCACATCATTTTGCCCAAAACCTCTTCGATAAAAAGTTATGCTATTTTGCTTAGGAGGGGGGGGCGGGGAGGGCCGGGATTTACTTTTCTTGTTGTGTTTAGATGGCTTTGATAGCCTGACACAATTGACGTACCGGTAATACGATCTCAATCACATCACTAGCATAATTTCCGGTACTAAGAAAGCACCAGAACTGGTACTTGTCCGAGACACCTCAAAGATACCGCTAAGGAGAAAGCTAAGGATTGAACTAGCAAACTCCGTTAGGTGGGAGCCGCCATTGTTTCTTTGATCTCGGGCGGTATCTTATATATTGCCATCTCGCGGCCGGGTCAAAGGAGCAATGGCGGCTCCCATCTAACAGAGTTTGCATCCTTAGCTTTCTCCTTAGCGGTGTCTTTGAAGTGTCTTAGACAAATACTAGTCCTGGTGCTTTCTTAGTACTGGTAATTATGCTGGTGATGTGATTGAGGTCGCATTACAGGTACGTCAATTGTGTCAGGCTATCAAAGCCATCTATTTTGTTGTAATGTTGTTACCACAATATATAGTCCCATCCATGTGTATACATGGTGAAAGACCTGATTTTTAAAATTTATTTATGTTTTTCAAATTGTGTGCTCAAAGTCGGGGTGTGCTTATACGTGGGTGCGGCTAATATGCCGGTCAATACGGTAGGTCTCAGTCGATCTTCTTTCAGGTGAGACAAAAATGATAATCAGCTTGCTACCACTTCAATATATTCGTGACCCTACTAGCCTTACAAAATAGTCGCTAGAAATGCATGTAGATGAATGCACTTTAAAAACTTGGTAGGCGTACAACGCAGTAATATTTAATGAATATGGGCCTTGGACCCCTCGATAGACAGGTTTAGCCTTACCTATGTCAATGTTTTCCACTGCATCCTCCACAGCCACATCAGGTTTAGCAATGGTCTGCTCAAAGGGGTACAGGTTGCACGCCACAACCCTGGAGGAGGAGGAGGAGGAGGAGAAAGAAGGCAAAAGAAAAGGGAATGTGTTGAATCTATTCTTAGTTGGGCTCCCTGCTTTGGTGCTATCATGCCTGCTTGCTCATCTCTAATCTTTGTCTTTCCTTGCATATTTGTTTTATGTCAGGATTGAGGACCCCCCTTGTATATCTAGTTGTATTCTTGCCTGTCATTAAGTCACCACACCAGTGGATTGGTGCTTTGCTTAATGATCGCCAAACAAAAGGAGAGGTGTATTTTTTTCTTCAAGTCCAGAGCAAGAACAAGAAAGTGAAGGTTATATGAAAATGCTACTCATCCCTCTTTATTAGGTATTTCGTGAATTCATAAAGTGGAAGAAACTATTTACAGCCATGCATGCAAAATATTAAATTCAACAGATATTGATAGCAAAGCATCTAGGCAGAATCTCATACCTTTGATATTTGATAGACAAGATAATAATTGCATGAACTTCACACAGTACCTGATGTAACTGTAATTGTTCTTCTTCAGATCAGCCCCATCTTCTTCAGTTTTCCTGGCCAAAATTCCTGGTGGAAATCAAAGATATGAAGAGTGTTTATCAATACAAAAGAAATCTTTTCAAGAGGGTGATTTTGAACATAACTGTAAGGACATGCCAAACTATGTATTTCAAATACTAGTCCTATAACTATCCCAGTACCTGTGATACAGAAGCATGCATTTAGATCTTTTGGCAAAGGTGACAACATAAAAAGATTTTATCAAACTTATATTTTACATTTATACACAGGAACTACACCGTGAATCCCTCTTGGATTAATGTACATCGTACTTCCACTTGACTTTCTGCATGGTATTAGTTTGCTAATTACATGACTTTGAAAAAGTACAAATATACAATTACTGGTAATGGAATTTGCCTGACCTACCTCCATGGACGGCTGGGTGAAGTGTCTTGACTCTCCCGCCCAGCATCTCAGCCACTCCTGTGATGTCACTCACATCCCTGCCAACAAAACACAACCACATTACATTACTTCTACATGTGCCATTTAGGCAGTTTTGCACTGGTATCATACATCATTTCCATAGGCTCGTATGGAGGCTGGCAGAGAAGGCGTTCATCATTTAAGTGCCAGAAAACTTGCTGTTCTATGGGAATTGTGTGTATTACTTGTGAACAGAGTCACACAAAGAGTGAATTTCTACTTCATGGATTACAACCGGTATGACAGCATAAATAGCGATGCATGAAGCTTTAATCAATGTATGCTGGACTCGTGGAAAAGACATGACCCCATTCATATGCCTAACACTTTCTAGGCGCTTTCTCCATGTGACAAGTTGCAAGATAACAATTAAATAGAACTGAGGTAAAATGAAACAGATATTTTGGGATTTACCAGCCAACTTTCCCATCCCTTAAATAAATTAAAAAAGAAATTATGTCAATTATAAATGTTTCACTAAAAACTTAATCACACACCCATCATCCGTCTCAGAGGTCAAAACAAAGTGCCCTTTTTCATTGCCATTTACATGTATTTACAAAAAGCAGTCAAGATTAAAATCACATGTAACAACACAGGGAATAATATTCACTACAAATATAATTCAATCAAACCATCATTCAGCAATAAGTTTTGAATATCACTTCTCTTCCAATACAGTACATTTAACTGTTGGTTATCACTAATGCAATGCTTTTTTTTCCTCTTTTGATTTAAGAATAAACACATAACTCTGATCTGCAAAGAGACCATGAGAGATTTCCTTGTGGTCATTTTCTGAGATCACAGGTGTCCAAACATGTATCGCATGTTTCTTACTTGACGGGGATGCCGGCCCCCTTGATGGCCTTCGACGTCCCTCCAGAGGCAATGAGCTGTAGCCCTCGACGATGGAGCTGGGTGGCAAAGTCGATCAGACCCTCCTTGTTGAACACACTCAGGATTGCTGAGCATAGGAACGAGCATCCAGAGAGGGGGTTTTATCTGATACTATCTATCTATCTAACGGCCGAGGCCGAGATGCTGTTCACCATGTAGCACCAAATGTCCGATCTGATACAGTCATAGATTAATTCATATTAATTTGCATTTCTTATCATTTAAATTGGGTATTTTATACTTCATCAAACTTGGGTATTTTATTTCCCTCATTCATTGTTTCTGGAGAAAGTAATTTTTTCATGTGAGAAAGTAATTTTTTCACGCGATTTGACTTCAAATAGGTGCAGTAGATCACACAAACACTAGGAGCATCATTTTTTTTTCAAGATGCACATGTTACTATGCGTCCGGTCCCACAACCTGTCTGGTCGGATAATTTAAATAGGTTTGGGGCCTAGGCCGAGCCTCGCCCTGGGTCACTCCCGCTTACGGGAGCATCCCAAGGCACGAGTGCACCCAATTAATTTAATGATGTTCAGCGCCCCTATGACCCGACAACAAGGTAAGGAAATATTGATGCCAGCACACAATATTTACAGTTATACTTACAGGACAAATAAACAATAAACTATAGGACTACGTTTGGTCTACGATGTTGTTCAATATCTAATTACCACATCAGCAATTTTAAAAAGACTAGGGTAAAAATGTTGAGGAACAAACGAACATACCGTTTTCCTTGTTTCCTTTTCATCTACTTAGGCACACTAGAGTGACACCCTAATTTTTTGTTTTTGTTTTATTTATAACCTCTCGCTCTATTATTTATTTGTCCAAACGAGGAGGATAGTTTGTTTCCAAA
Source organism: Arbacia lixula (assembly GCA_963669155.1). NCBI lineage: Eukaryota > Metazoa > Echinodermata > Echinoidea > Arbacioida > Arbaciidae > Arbacia > Arbacia lixula. The sequence continues at coordinate 6,337,232 of OZ022576.1, forward strand.
TGGAATGTTGAGGAGTTTCGTCAAGCGTCAAGAAGAAGAAGTCTAATGATCATGACTTAATACTTACCGAGTTCTTGAGCTGCCATGGTTATTACAGTGAAATCTGGAGTTGACTGGATTGTGCAGTGGTATTTGGACGAGTGACGTTAGGGTAAGTCAGTCAGCACAATGCCAATGGTAGAAATCTAGTCTGCATACATGTACAATAAACACGCTTACTGTACAACACGCACCCGACTGGTTCAAAACACGTGCAATTCTGGGGCATAAAATAGCCTGGTCTAAAGCATATTATCATAATTGTTTCCTCTTTTAAATTAGTAACCAACAATATCAATTCCATACAGTGAATTCCTCATAATTTTTGTTAATAGTGTTTCTTTTTTGTAAATACAAATTTATTTCATTTGATACAAATAGTTTGCCTACTGTGTAAAACATTTAATTAAATATATTTAACGCCTTAACTTCAGTCTATATTCTAGTATCGCCCGCGAATGATAAACCAGTGACCCATGCCAAATGCTCCTACGGACGCCGTAACACCATTTTGTTGGCGCTGGATGGGTGGAGGGATGGGTGGAAGGAGGAGGGGGGAGGAGGAGGGGGAGGAGAAGGAGGGGGAGGAAGAGGAGGGGGAGGAGGGGGAGGAGGAGGGGGGGGGGGAGGTGAAGTGGGGGGCGGGGGGGGGGGGGGAGGGGGAGGAGGAGGGGAGGAGGAGGGGGGGGGGAGGAGCTGGGGGGAGGGGTATTTTGTTCTTCTCAAAAGTGCCAATTATTTTTAACTAGGTGTTAAGAAAAACTTTTGAGGCTTTTAAAAAATGAAAAATCAGTTTCAACTCGAATCATATGAAGCTGAAATATCAAAACATCAAACAGTCAAGGAATATTTGATCTGAACATTGGTGTGTATCAAATAATTAATTCAGAATACGTAATTTATCAGAAGCAGATAAACATAAGGTTAAGGCACTGACTAATAGTCAGACATCATCTTAGGTACATGTTGTCATGATAATATTGAAGTGAACGATATAGTAAAGATGGTGCGACAAGTGATTATGATTTTAAAAGCATTCATAGAAAACGGGTGGAAACAGCACGTAAAGACATGTTCTTACCAATCCCTATCTCCCTAATAGAGTTATGTACACTCAAAGCAACTTCACTACTACTTTACCATGCGTCCCCCCCCCCCCCCTCTCTCTCTCTCTCTCTCCCTCTCTCTTCCCCCCCCCCCCTCTTTTTTTGCGGGTATTTAAAAAAAAAATCCGTGTGTATGCGTGTGTATGTATATGTGTGCGTGAATAATTATGTGCGTGTGTGTATGATACATCAACAATTAAAGGATTAAGTAAGCCCCTTTAATTGTTAATTGTCCTTATTTTCTTCTGAGATACATACATGTACGTACCAATAAATTCTCTGTATCAAAGAAAGAAGCATGCCAATTGACTAACAAAACACATTGACGGATTGTTTTCAGAAATTTCAGAATACCGCCCTCTTACATGTCGTTGTGTGAATAGATCTATAGCTGCCAGCAATAATTGCTTAGCAGAAGAATCGTGGCACAATAAATTTCATTTTTTATTTAATAAATATCACGAAATCCTCCCTGAATTAGTTTCGATAAAAGCAACTTGAAAGAAACGCTTTTGTGAACATTTTTCAAAAGTCTGTCGAAGGATGATAAAGTTTTTTTTTTTTTTTAATTTTGTGATGCCACTTGCGACATGTGCGAGAAACTCATATGACATATTGTTGTTAAAAAATTCCGTGTTCTCAAAATGATAATATATTATTTTACTCGTTTGCACGTACGTTTTTACACATACACACCTCTATATATAAAATAAAAGATAACAAAAGAAGAACAAAGGTAATTAATGGAATCATACAACCTTCAAAATAAGGGAGAGCAAGTCGCACGTGACATCACAAAATAGAAACTTTGTTGTCCATTCACGTTGTTTTTTTTGTCACACTTCAACTTGAGGGTAAACTTTCCTTTAAAAAAGCTATGACTAGGTGTTGAATATCACTTAGCTTTGCACATGTATTAATGTAGTGTCAAGTTCAGGTTGATTCAAGTTGTAATGATTTTTGGTATTTGTCAAAAGTGTCAACTGATTTTTTTAAAGTCTGATGTGTTCCGAGCGCAATTTCCCCATACGTACCTCTACCCCGTTTCAAAATCCCCCCCCCCCCCCTCCCATTCTCTCTCTCTTATTCACCTAGACACAAACCCTTACCATTCCCATCCACATGCCCATTTTCGTAAGATTCTTGTCTGATAATTTGAAAGAAAGGTAGTGTTGATTTTTGTTAAGCGTTCTTTAAAGGGTTACTAAATTAGAAAAATAAGTTCCCATTAATATATGTAAAATTATCCACTAAAGACGAATTTCACATTCGTTTGCCGCAATAAAGTCTCATTTTGACGAAAATTTGAAAAAAAAAAAACGCACGCCTCCAGTGACGTATGAGAAGTCAAAATTCCATAAATGCCAACGGCGTAAATAAAATGTTTTATTCACGCAATTCAAACAATACGTTACCAATGGGAACCCCAAAGCTTGTCTGAGGTTTCGGAAGAGCAACAACTAATAGATGACCTCGATGGGGTCGAAATGACCATTTCCCTCGGTTATTAAAGCCTCGGGTAATGGTCATTTCGCCCCACCTCGTTAATCGATCAATCAGGTCATAGCAGCACATAGGTAAATTGTATATTAAACTATACATGTAAGATACATGTATACACTGGGTTGTAGAAAAGGGATATCAAGACGAGACCTTATATAAACTAGAGAAGAGAATGCCGTTTTTGCATTTGTCTGGCTTCACTTTATTCAATGCGTAAATGCAATAAAAATATCACCATGTTGTCAAATTATCTTGAAACTGCTCAACAGTAACAAATATTCATATTTATGTTTGCTACAAGAATCAGAGCTACTAGTTTTGAAACCACACGTGAACCCAGATTTTCTCTATACACCCTGTCCACGTACACACCAATATTTCTATATTATTTCTACAAATGTCCATAAAGTATTTTATGCCAGTCTTATTTAGAGCAGAACTTACAGAAGAAGGCTTGCATATTGCTTTCAAAGTCACACCCTCTTTCCTGTATATTAACATTTCATTTCGCCACGAAGTCCTGGTGGAAGGTTGGTTTAGGGTACATAATGGTCCATCAGTACAGTTTGGTGCGGTACGTGGCAGGATGCCTCATCAGGGTAGCAACGCTTGTGCAAACTCGGCCGCCGCGGACTGAATGGTGCAGAAACAACCCCTGGACACGGGCCCTACCATCTCGTAGCTGATGGTGGTCTTGTCGTTGGGGTTCCACACCCTAGCCAGGATCCAGCCAAGCCGCTCCTTGCACACCGCCTTGCCCTTGGCGTCGGGCCCCCCAACCGACGGCACTGGGGTAGGGGAATGACCAGCACATCTTTTACTTGGATGCCAGTTAAACACGTTTAATACCAACGCATCATACAGAAGAAGGCATTGCTGTTATGTCTTATATTCAAGAATATGATGTTAACTACTTGTATTTATGTTGGACTACTTTTGATGCACTCTCATTCCCCGAGAGTGGTTCGACAGAGAATAAAATGTACAAAACAGGGGTGAATGGTTGCTTCAGAGGAATTGCTCTTTCTTTCCCATGTGGAATATGTAGGATCTTTAAATGTTGTCACAGCTTGAATCACGGGTATGTTAATCCTTACACCACCAAACTTTAAAAGCCGCATTGCTTTACCACACGTGTTCATGTCAATGGTAATGAGAGAGTTCAATGGAGAACTGAATGACGGGAGCTCAGCCACCTCACAAATAGTTAAGTTGCCACAATTAAATCAACCCCACCATTGATATAGACCTACTCCAAATAATTCGCATTCTGTTTAATATGCTTGCTGGATCATGATTCTGTTTATTACACCTTGATGGACCCTTCGATTACCACGGGCAAATTTAATGTGTTATAAAACAATGGTTTCTTCACGCCTTGGTACGGGGGATAATATCGAAATGTGGAGCCGTATGTTCACCTTGTAAACCGTCGCAACGAACGCTCGCTTGCGGGTCCCTGTTGCGGCATCTGTAGGTGGTGACTCTGAAGTCTGGCACGAACTCCCTGGGTTCCCTTTGTTTGTTCATCAGACCTTTCAGCCGATGCTGTTCGACCACCTCGGCACACGGGTCCGTCAACATTTGGAACTAAGGTAGATGAGATGAATTGGAGGGCAGAACAGAGAAAATCTGTCGGGCAGCACGTCATGTACTGTTATGTAGCAGTTCTTCTACCTTTTGTCAAATGGACTGGCTTGTCCGTAGAGTTGGATACTAGGAGTTGGGTCCGTCCTTAACATGCTTTACTTAAATGGTACATGGGCAGTGTCGGGCTAAGTAATTATTCGCAGTCAACACAACATCAGAGTTGCGTAATCGGGGTGGGGTCCAGCCGTGTATAGACGCAAATTTAGAAATACCTGGTTCAATGGTCAGGTTATAGTGGGGTAAAAATGAAATCTTCGTTGACTTAATCTTAAACCTATGATCCCTGAAGTGGAGGGTACCATTCAAATCAGAGAGTGTGTTGCTACCTAATATCATATCGACTCCCACAAGATTTTCGAATTTCGAATTTATGACCCTGTATCATAACTCGCATCTTGATACTAGGAGAGGCCAATGAACACTTCCCCAACCTTTTCCCCCTCTGTTTTGTTCTTTAATGCTATTCTTCTACCTCTTCATTATTATTCTTCTTCTTCTTCTTCTTCTTCTTCTTCTTCTTTTTCTTCTTCTCCTCCTCCTCCTTCTCCTTCTTCTTCTTTTCCCCTTCTTCTTCTCCATCTTCTCCTTCTTTTCTCCTTCTTCCTCTCCGTCTTCTTGAACAGTTCAATAAATTCCTATCTTCCTTTTTGTTCTATTCTTCCTCTCCTGTTTCTCTTCATATTATCTAGACTGTTGCGATACTCTCCAATCTGCACATCATTAATGCTTTTTATGTAGTAATAGTAGTAGGCCAACCATATTTGCAATAATCATTCATAAAAGCAAATGCCATTCCTAAAGGATCAATAGACTGCAAGCTCTGAACTCTTGTACTTACCGGTCTTTTCTCCACATGGTGGTCCGAATCGAATTCCGTCTCACTGGCAGACTGCGATTCATCTTCCAATGCGGCGTTTAACCGGCTATCGATGGATTTGGCAATATACTGAAAAACACAAAATTAAATATCTGAACAATGAGTCTGAATGTACGAGGCTCTTATGTATGTATTACAGTCACCTGACTATAGCATCTGACTATATCATCTGACTATGGCATCTGACAATGGCATCTGACTATATCATCTGACTATGGCATCTGACTTTATCATCTGACCATGGCATCTGACTATATCATCTGACTATGGCATCTGACTATATCATCTGACTATGGCATCTGACTATATCATCTGACTATATCATCTGACTATGGCATCTGACTATATCATCTGACTATGGCATCTTGACAAATCATATAACAACATTCTTAGTATGTGGAATAAATATTTCAAGGTCTGACGTCACGCATCTTGCCATATAGAAGACGTGATATTTTGAAGTCGAACAGCTCAAGGCGACGGAATCAATGCTCGAAGTGTCAACGAAGAGCAGCCCGAAACAAAGCTAAAAGATTTCTTATTCCTGTAAAATTTACACTTTCTTTATGATATAATATCGCAAGTAAGTTCGCGTATAATAAGATTGGAAGGTGTCTTAACCATATATAATCTTAGGCTATTTAAAAAAAAAAAAATCATATTCGTTGAAATGTCTCAAAGGCGAGTATTTGTGTTTCTCAAGGAAAAACAACTGGAGCTTTCCCAGCGTCTCCAGAGGTTGGAGAAAATAACAATTGAGTATAGGATTATGCCCCCCCCCCCCCGAATTCGCACATTCTTCCAAAGAACCTGACCAAAATAAAGAATGATTATAAATTATATTATAAATAATGATGATTGCAGCAGGGTCCTGCTTCACAGAGAGTAAGTTGCTATATATTGCAACTCACCGTACCACAAATCATCACTGTTATACAACCTCCCCCTTCCTTACACACCCTCCCCCCTCGTGTTTCCTGCCTCCTCCCCTCGGGATGCACACGCAAGCACCCACACTTCACACCCTCAAATACTCACACAAGTCATACTCCCTTGCATACGGTGCTCGCGTTCCATTTGAAGCAAGCAAAACACCATAAATCAACGAACATAATCCCGTGAACTCTTTCTCATCTACACACTTGTAAGAAAATGTTCCCATTTCCTTAATGGTGTGATGATTTACCTCGCGTTACTGCTTAAGTTTTCTCTTCACGTTCATTTTTCTAACATCTTCCCTCTAATTTCATTGGGACTTGATGGTCTTTTTTTTAGTCCTGCTGTAAGCAAAGATCGAATGTTTTATTAAAAGAATAATGTGGTTGATTATCTGTTCCTTCCCTATATTAGAATGCTTAACACCAATGTGTCTATCCCCAACTGACACTTTTTTATTCGATAAACATTGAATAAGTTACCACAATCTATCCATAAGTCTCTCGTCTTTTCACAAGTAAATAACAGATGCTCGTAGGTTTCTTCGGTATTCCCAGAGAATGAGCATTCACTGTCTGAGAAAATTTTGAATAAATGGAAGTATTTCTCCGAATATATTAGTTCATGAAGCATTTTAAATTGAAATTTGCTAAGCCTGCTGCTTAGAGAACATTTTCTGTGTCTTGAAAATATAGAATGAATATCTTTTTCGGAGTAATTATATTTCTTCTCTATAATATTGAACGCATACGATTTTTCAAATTTTCTACTGAGAAGTGCCTTATATATTTTCTTGGATGCAACGTTTGGTAAACTGTTAGTCTTACCATTAAATATAAATCAATCTAGATTTAGACCAATGTCTTTACAGTTGTTTTTTTTTTCTTCAAAAGCTGTTTCCATGTTTCTGGAATATTTTCATAAACTTTATCAATTTCATTTCTATCTAACCCCATTCTCAGAAAGTCTCTAAGAGATTCGATGTTGCCTTCCCTATCAACAATTTAAGGTAATTCATATATACTTTTTAAAAAAAGTTTTCATCAAATAGCATTTCCCCGTTAAGTCAGATAAATTTGTTATTAAAAAAAAAATCTTATTTAAATTAAGATACATTTTTACGATCGATTTCAATCGTACAATTGATATATCGATCGTACGATCAATCGTTTATGAACTGTATTGTGAACCGCATTGTGAACTGTATTGTATGAATTTAATTTGAGAGGAAAAAAGAATAAACATCATTAAAAAAAAGTCGTACCTCTTTGCGATACGGGCCCCAGATTTTAAAACTATGCTCTCACCTGGAGGAAGTCGAACCCATTTGGTGCTCGGGAGTATCGCTGCAGCTGGAAGGAAGACCCTATACACGATGAGGCAAGACGGAGAAGACCAAGATGGAGTGGAGGAGGTGGAGAAGGAGGTGACGGGGGTGGTGGAGGAAGAGAAGGAAGAACGGGTGAAAGAGACAGGATATGAAAAGGAGGAGGATGCATAGTTATGAGAATGAGGAGGACGAAGAGGAAGAGAAAAATCATAAAAGCAGAATAGAACGATAAGAAAGGGGATGAAGAGGGAGAGAAATATTGTTGACATGGCGAGGCCAAGGAACAACAGTAATGAACACATTTAAGAACTATGATGATGAATAACACGTACAACTTTCATAACGATTACCTGACATAATGCTACTACATATGTTACTCATTGCAGATATAATCGCTAGTGATATTCGTTCGTCAAAAAATAAAGCCCCAATTGGCCGGCCAATTGGGGCTTTATCTTTTGTCCTTAATCCTTTTACTATTTAGGAGCGGTTCTCGCGAATACGGTTAGTGCGCTGACCGAAGAATAAGCTTGCTTACTACCTTTTTGGTTCACATCTAACAAAGACAAGCGGCGCACGAAACGTCGTTATCTTTACATCCTCACATTGCGAGACAAATGAATATCACAAAGAGTTACAAAACATTATGCTAAGTAAATTGCGTTTTCCTTTAATATCGCTTGCTATTGTCAAAAATTAAGTTAGAAGCGTAGGCCTATTTAGTTTAGTTTTTATTTATTTTCATATCTAGTCTCGTTACTGGTATGACTGGTATGAAATTTCATATTCTCCTGAATCATAATTAGATTTTGTATTCTATTAGAACTATTTGTTTATTCGGGAATTGCAATACATATATGATAAATTCATTGCCAAGTTCATTATCCGTTTTGATACTAGTAGGTGTAGATAAACCTTCATAAACATAAATGCAAAATAATACAACGCAACACGAATGCAATATATTCTTACACATTTTTTCTCACATTGAATACACATTATCCTCTGAGTAGTCCTCTGAAAGAAAACAACCAAACCCTGATCATTGTTGATAAGTTGAACTTGACGAAAGTAGAATAATGAGAGAAAAAGGTTGGAAACTGTTTGAAACGAATCGGACATGACTGGCACTGTAATTTTGCTCTGTTAATCAAGTAACACTGTTATGGAAGGATATGAATCAATATTTTTTTTTTATGTTAATCAAATGTTTCTGTTTTTATTAGAGTATCATACTTTCAAGTCGGTTTGCCCCCCTTCTCCTTTTCTCGCTCTCACTCTACCCCCCCCCAACCACCACCCCCCCCCCCACCCCCCCCCCCCCTCTCCAGGGCCTTAAACACATGCAATATAGTTATAAAAATTAATTAACAAAATTGTCTGTAATGTCTATCTTCCAGATTACCCTGTAAAGAGTGTCAACCAAAAGTACATTATGTCCAAACCATTGCACCCTTTTCATGCACTTGTTTCCTTTTCTTTTGTGACTCACATGGTGTGGAGGAAAGGATGGACAAACCTACCTTGAACAATAAAACAGCATGTCACCAATATCAGCGAAGTCTGCAGCATGATGAGTGCGCCTTGGGCTTGTCACAGTGCGTCGCCGATCAAGCACAAACGCGTTTGTATTCTCACTCACTGTGTACGTCTTTCTTTCTCGATTTCGAAAACAAACGAAAACTACTTCATGGAATACATGTAACAATGGATGTTTCACCCGATAAAACAAGTTTCTTTAAATAACAGCTCGAATTGCAGCGTTAGAACTGATTTGATCGCTTCCGTATCCCCTTTTATATCCTCTTGCTGAAAATGGGGAAATCAAAGACCTTAAGACTGATTTTCAAAATTAGTTTCTCCATGGAATGCTAAACTAGAACCACGGCACTGAAGGATAAACACTGTTATCTCGATCAAGCACTTTAAAATGTCATTGAAGAGAATAATCGTTTGATATCTCCATCCCCACCAATCTTGAGTTGAAGGCATCGCCTTGGCTAACAGCGAGATGCGTTTCTCCTATGCTGGGAGACGGCGAGAAAAGGCCGAGCTTTATGCGATTTATTAGGACACTCTGATTCCTACCTGTTGATATCACGCCTGCTTTCAGAAAAAAATTAACACCCAAATGAAATATGCACAAAAATATCTTTAAATTAAAGTTTACGAGAAAGTAAGCTATTATGTTGATGTAGGAATGCAGGACTTGCACGCAGACACGAGCATGTTTTTATAATGAGCAATAAATACAGAGTATGGGGAAAAGAAAGACAAGAGAGATGGCAAGAGAGAGAGAGAGAGAGAGAGAGAGAGAGAGAGAGAGAGAGGGGTGGGGGTGGGGGAGAGAAAGGGAAAGAGAAAGAATCTAGTGAAGAATATTGAGCGAGAGAGAGAAAGAGAGAGAGGGAGAGAGAGAGAGAGGACGGGGGGGGGGGGGAGGGAAAGGGAGGGGTAGGAAACTGAGGGGAGACTGACCACTTAACTTCGGTTCTTTCGAGAACGAAGACAAATCAAGCTGGGGGAAGGGGGGGGGGGCATAGGCGGAAGGAGAATATAAAACACATCAACCTTCTACTACAGGAACCGTCACTCTCTTCCTCCTTCTTTCCCTGCCTTTCAGGGGGAAATTTTACCATTTTATCTGATTCTTTAATGGCTTATTACGTAATCTAAGTGCTATTTTACGACGCTCAGGTGTGAAGCGAATACAAGGTTAAAATGCTCATCCGTGTTTTCCTGTTCCGCTATCTACGTCTTCGACTCTCTCTCTCCACCTCTCTCTCTCTCTCTCTCTCTCTCTCCCCCCTCTCTCTCTCTAACTAGCGCTTTATGGAATTTGTGTGCATTACTTATGAACGAATAAACATGTGGCACTCAAAGAGTTAAGACACTTGCACACCCACTCTTGTCAGAAACTACGAACACACATAATTATTTTCTTTAAAGTTGAATTAAGAAGACGATCCCAAATAATGAGATATTTGCATTAATATCATCCTTATGACACTAGCTTACCTATGAGAGACCTTTTAACCCCCTAAAATAAGCTTAGAATATTAAATTTAGACGATTTATCCCTCACCATATTTTCTCTGATCGCTCCGGCGATGAGTACTCGAGACTATTGTTCGAGCACTGTGACGTCACGGACGGGATTTGGGTCACAGTGAGAAAGTAAACAAAGCGAGCAGTGCAGTATATTGTGTGCATAGACATACACGCTAGTACAATTATGAATGAATTTACTTTCACGTCAGAACTTTTCTTCTATTGTTATGGTTTTATGTGAATGATTTTTAAAAATAAATGAGAATTAAGCAATGTCATATAGTCAATGATGTGTCTCTAGTGTTCCAATATTTCTCATTTGAAGCGATTTTACTGCCTTTCAACATTTTGTCGATGAGCATCGCCGTGATTTACAACTCCATCTCTTGGTAATGGCTCGTGAAGGTATGGCTGTGGGACCCCAGGTGCTACCGGTTCTTCGTTTACTTCCCCGCCTGCAGCAGGGGGAACTTCAACTGGATCGACCACCCCTTGCTCTCCAATTTCCCCATCATCGTCACTTGTTGAAGAGACATCTTCCCAGCTTTCATCATCATCTTCGTTCGTGCTTTCTTCTCCTTCATCACCTCCTTCAGCTTCATCATCTTCCATAAAGTCTTCAAAGTCCATATAAAGGTCATTTTGCTCCAACTCTACACTAAATGGCTCCATTATTGGGTACTAATATTTTGTCAACAGCGAGATCGAGATCGAAAGAAAGCTAATTATGCACAACGAAAGTCAAAGCTAAAGAAAGCCAACATGCACAAGTTCCTCGCGATCACGTCACAACATAAATATAGAGTACACGTGCGCTGGCTGCAAGCATGCACACACACACACACACGAGCGCCCATACGCATAGCATGCAGTATACTGGACAAGTTCAAGCAAGCAGCGCGCTCGAGTGTGTATGAGCTGGGTGGCGATGGACTTTACGCTAGTATTCTCAAGTTGTAGAAAATAAGAAAATCAAGTGAAAATATTGACTAATAACTCATCGTTTGCAATCTTACTTCACAATTTAAGACTTGAAAACCGTTATTTATACTTTTTTCTACATAGGGAGAGTAAAGATTTGTATATATGATTTGTAATTGTTTGATATGGCTTCCTTTGAAAAACATTGGTAAAATCTTCTCTCTCTTTCTGCACTGATTTTTGTATTGATACCAGACACTGGATATTACCCAAATCCCGTCCGTGACGTCACGCTCAGCGTGTACCTATGCGTCCAAGGCTTATCGGGGACTCTAAACAGGCTAATTTATATCGACTTTCAAACCAGAATATTGAGCGTTCAAATGAGTTTTCTGATATGCTCTCTGTTTGAACAGCCTATATGAACTATATAAAGTGTGTATAACCAAAATTTACGGGAATTCGCGCCCTTCTTAATTCAACTTTAACGGTAGATTTTGGAATGAAATAATGATACACATGTATGATGTATGAGGGGACTACAAAACCACATAAATGGCATTTACGGGGACACTTATCATCTTCTGAGGACTGAATGAGATATTAAATGGAATATAGGAAGACAAAAATTAAAAAAAAAAAGCCTTCAAAAGGTGCTCGTGAGCAATCTTCTTGCCAATGCGCATTATATTTCGAAATATCTCTTTTTTCAACTTGCGTTCGTATTTCCGTGAGTTTTTTTTCCGTCGATCGCAGAAAGTTTCCCGTCATGTTTTCATTTCAATGGAAAAAACATGATCGAGACGCAATACCGGTGAAATTTCAGCACTGTACTCCTTAGATTGACGGAGATAGAGCACATTATTGGTAGGGGCCGGTTTCAAGATTCAGTGGACTGAATGTGCGATATTTTACCGAGCGATATTCGAATCACAATTTCTCCAAAACTTTGTGGCTAATCTTCAATTTAATGAATAGTTCTTTAAAAAGCAAAATTTTGTTGATCTGTGAGTGAAATATCAGTATTTTACCTGTTCATCTTGGTGTGAAAATATTCAAAAGAAAATAAAGGGGCCGGTTTGAGGCACCCGCATTATACTAAGATAATCGGCTAAAATACTGACATTTCACTCACATATCAGTAAAAAAATACTCTTTGTAAAAAAATACTCTTTGAAAAAAAATATTTTTGTATTGAAAATAATTATGAAAATTTCGGAAAAAACACGAATCGAATATCGCTGGGTAAAACATTGAACATTCCGATCACTGAACCTTGAAACTGAGTCAGACCCTTTTAAATAATGTGCCATATATATCCGTCATTCCACCATGTGCAAAGGCAAAATGTCATCAGTAACGCGTCTCAATTATGTTCTTTCGAGTGGTATAAAAAGTGCACGGGAAACTTTCTATAACCGACGGGAAATCTCAGAAGTTCGAACGCAAGTTGAAAAACAGATATTTCAAACAAAAATGCCCAATTGTCAAACATGTGCACATTTCTTTCTATTTTTTCTTTACTAATACGTAAATACAATCGCGCATCCAACCTTCGATAACGCGCACTGAACAGAAATACGCGGGGGCCGGTTTCAAGGGTAGGGGCCGGTTTGTTGACCATTAACGCTTCTTTATTGTATAAGATTGAATTTGCTAAAAAAAAAACACACACACAACAACAACAACAACCACTTTGGACCAACTCCAACATTGCTGTTTTTTCTGTTCGTACATGGACTTATTTTCTTGCAGTAAGATGTTAATTTACTGATTGGAATTGTACAGAAAAGAACCGCAACAAATGCTAAACGCGTAGGCAAAGCGTGGATTCTAAAATATGCGCGCGCAACCATTTACCATCCCCAATATATAATTGCATTGTACTCTCCTTTATTTGCACTTGATAGGTCTACCCGTCTGTGGGTCTACAGCAATGGCGTCTGAGCATCAACCCGAAGAGACCAACATGACCATGGTGGCTGGCTGACATTATCAGGCTTGTATACATTTCTGATAGGAAAGATTAGTCCGTTTATGTTCCGGAAATGATCATGTTAATATGTTGAAAGTTGCTGGAGCAGCCGGTAAGAAAGCCGGCAAGCAGGCCGGCAAAAAGGCCGGCAAAAAGGTTGCGAAGAAGGCCGGCAAAAAAGCGGTGAAAAAGGCCGGCAAGAAAGCGGTGAAGAAAACGGCAAAGAAGCAAGTAAAAAAGCAGGCAAAAAAGCAAGTGAAAAAGCAGGCAAAGAAGCAAGTGAAAAAGCAGGCTAAAAAGCAAGTGAAAAAACAAGCCAAGAAGAAAGTGAAAAAACAAGCCAAGAAAAAAGTGAAAAAACAAGCTAAGAAAAAGGTGAAGAAGCAAGTGAAAAAGAAAGCTAAGAAACAGGCAAAGAAAAAGGTTAAGAAGAAGGCAAAGGATAAGGTAAAGAAGAAAGCGAAGAAGAAGATAAAGAAAAAGATGAAAGAAGAGGTGGAGGACATGATGGAAGACCTGAAAGATGAGGCCATGGATGAGATCCAGAATGCTGCCCAAGACCTTATTCACCAGATGCTGAATCCACAGCAGGATGAAGACTTTGATGACTTTGATGACTCTTCTTCAGATGAGGTTAGTACTAGTAACTATCATGATCATTGTGATAACTAATAATCCACTCATCGTCATAACTGTACCTCATCTAGATAGTATTTGCAGAAAGGAGAAAAGACTGAGGAAAACCATGAAGTCGCACAGAACATGCAGAAAGAGAGGGAGATAATGAGAGATAGAGGGGGAAAGAGAGAGAGAGAGAGAGAGAAATGTGTGTGTGTATTTATGTGTGTGTGTGTGTGTGTGTGTGTGTGTGTGTGTGTGTATGTAAGGCAGACAATAAGGCCCATCATTTCTCATGGGCATCGTAAAGGCAGAGGACAGGGGGATGGGGTTAAGGGGAGGGGGGGGGGGGGTTAAAGGGAGGGGGAATAAAGCATATTTGCCTTTAATGTGTGCTCACTCATGCATGACTGAGTGGATTAATGTGATTTCCACACGGAAGTTAGTCAATAAGTAAAGGTAGAATCCTGCCAAGTTATGTTGCTAAAAACCTCTGCGGTAAAAAACATATGTTATTTTGCTTAAGGGGGACTTACTTTTCTGTTGTGTTTATTTCTGGCACTTGTGTGAACATAAAAAAAAATCCAACTTGTGGCCTCTCACAGTATATCAACATCTTAAACACTAGTAATTAGGAAGATGAAGAAAAATAGCTCATGTTATGCTCTAGAAGTTTGAATTGTTTTTCACTTTATGAAGATGTTTGTTGTGATTTTAGAGGAGTGATTATAATGGTCACCACATTACCACTCCACTATCCCAAACTGCAGGCACATAACTCATGCAAGACATGTGTTTCTTTTTTCTATGATATGCTAAATATTCCTATACTTCTCAAACGTCTAAGCAATAAACTAAGCTGATCACTTTTATCTTATTTCTTTTAAATCGTTGAACATTTGAAGGGCTCGGACGATGGCGGAGGAGTAGGAGGCGGAGGAGGAGGAGGAGGAGGAGGGGGAGGAGGAGGGGGAGGAGGTGGAAAGAAACGCAGGAAGGCGTCTGTGAAGGTGTACGAGGACGAAGGGCTGCCGCCCTCGAGTCGATTCGCCAACGAACGACCAGGGCTCATCAAGATACTTATCCGCATTATCTGGAAGATACTGACGTGCTTCTGTTGGCTATTCTGCAAATGCATGAAGAAAGTCTTCCGGGAACGAACCCCTGCTGAGGCTAAGGTGAGTCAGAGTTGTGTGACTTGTGTGACGTTTATCTGTGCGTGCCTGCGTATGTGTGTATGTGTGTGTGTGTGTGTGTGTGTGTGTGTATGTGTGTTCGTGTGTCTGTCTGTGTGGGTGGGGGTGGGGGATGGTATAATGCTTGAATGGGCCAACTCATTTACAAGGCTCGTTTCCTTCTTGCTGTTCCCGCTCATGCATATGTGATGTAATGGTTTTCACTAGTCTTATATACGTTGTGTTCTCATTGCATTGCTCTTCATGTATAATCTTTATGATAATGCAGCATCCATGCAATTTATGATGAGCACAATAAACGAACTTGACCTTGAACTTGAAAAGGATGAAGGACAGGAGTGTGACGTCTCCAAACAGGGCAAAAAGACATCAAGAAGAAGGGGGGGGGGTGAATGGACTGATTGTGAAAGGTGAAAGTAGAAAAGGAAAACAATGAAAAAGGAGGAGGAGGAAAGATAAGAGAAAGAAAATAAGACGTTTAACATCAGAATAAGAAGACTAAAGGGGTAGGTATGGGCTACATTTTGCGAACAGAAGATCAGGTAAATATATTTGATGAAAAGTTAGAGAATATGTTGAGAAATGATGTATAAAAACATCAATTTTCAAAATAAAATTAGAAGAATTATTTAAGAAGAAGCAGGGACGTAGATATATGCAACGAAGAGAATTAGACTGAGGAAAAGTGAGAAAAGCGATGTTTATATCGCACGAGGAAGGACAAAAGAAAATAAAGGAGATAAAAGGAAAGAAAAGGCGAAAGCGAAAGAGGGGATGATAATTAGATAATACAAAGGAAATAACCAAATGAGTAAGACAATACAAGACCTAACCGTTGTCTTGCATAATAGATACCCGTGGATTTTCATTTACAGAATGATATACTCATCGAACTATTCATACTTCTGTTTCACCTGCTTTCTTCTCCCCTTTTTCTCCTTCTTCTTCTCCTTCGTTTCTTCATCATTTTCATTTTCTTTTTCATTCTTCTGATTCTTCTTATATTCCTCTTCTTTCTTTTCTCTACTTCTTCATTTTCCTCTTCTTCGTTGTCTTCTCCTTCTTCTTCTCCCCCTCTTTCTTCTTCTCCTTCTTCTTGTTCTTGTTGTTCCTGTTCTTGTTCTTCTTGTTTTTGTTCTTGTTATTCTTGTTCTTGTTCTTCTTGTTCTTCTTGATTTTGTTCTTCTTGTTCCTGTTCTTCTCCTTTTTCTACCACGTCCTCTTCTTGTTCTTGTACCAGTGCTGCTGGAAGTGGTGTTGTGTCCCCGGCTCTTACCCGAACATTCTCGGGAAGAACATACTCGGCTTCCTCTTCGGCTGCGTGCTCGCCTTCCTCTTCTTCTTCATCTTCATCTTCGTCATCGGCTACGACTGGAAGAGGGCCGTGACGACGACCTCGGTTCTGGGCTTCATTTTCTGTTTCGGCATGGCCTTCTCAGTCAAGGTGCGCTGCATTGTTATGCTCATGCTGCCACAGTTTTTCACAGGTAAAGAAAAAAAAATAGTTATATTGTGAAGAAGCAACCTTGTTGTTATTGTTGGAGGTTATGTCTTGATGCTTCTCCGAAGAAAGAGCTATAACTATTCTCTGCGTTTTAATGTCGATTAAGTTATTACGGGAATGATACGTTCACGTCACATAATTTTCCAGGTAAAGGTCGTGTGATCCTGATGACTTATGGGTATGTGTTGCTGCTCGGGGGACCTTTGGCCAACCTTACCTACAACATGGATGCTGCCAGTCGTAGCCAGGCCTGCGGCAGTGCGCTCGCTATGAATCAATCGTCCACCATTTTCGAAATCGTCACCGCCCCTCTTTCAGGTGAGAGAAGTGCCTACTTGTATGGGAAAAGAGGGGGAGGGGAGGGGGAGGGGGAGAGAGGGAGTGGCACCCACCCCTTTTTTTAACAGAGGATTTGTTAAAAAAAAATCTTATGTATAAAATTAACCATAAGGCCATAACAGCGGGAGTGGGTGGGGCATAAATTGAAAACATTGCCCGTAATACAATGGTATTGTTAATACTACAATAATTGTGTAATTGATTTTAAACGGCGTACAATGTACATGTTTACCATCAGTTTGTAGTATGGACACAGTGATACATAATTAGGAGCACATGAAATATAGAATCATTACGTTTCATTTCTTCTGGAAAGTATTTCGGTCAATCTTCATCTATTTTGTTTTGTTCGTTTTTATTTTCTGTCCACTATCTTCGGTGAAGGAAGATCAATCATAGTATCAACACGTGTACATAATGGACGTATCCTGTCTTCCGTACTACGTTACCATGGTAACTGCTCATTTGTATTCACATCGGTATATTGCCATTGGGTCCATTCACATGTTGTCCACGAGCACAAGAGAGTTGAGGTTTTAGGCTAAGTTCTAGGATGACGAGTCGTGACAAGAGTTTGGGGTAACTTAGTATTACAGTTTGGGGTTGGTTTAACGAACTTTTCAGGGATTAGAAGAATGCAACTCATGGCAATATGCATCTTCTCATCGTGCAGGCATCATCGACGGAGTCGAACACATGATCGACACGGTGAAGGAGCTTGTGATGAAGGCTCACGATGCATTCATGGCGTTGGTCGATGCCGTCAAAGCCATAGGTGAGACTCGAACAGATTCCCAGCAGTTTTACAATAATGTGTTTTTCGTTCGGTATAATATTCCGTAAAGCGTAGCGTGGGAGATGTAAGGATATTTCTGTCTTTACAAAAAGAAAAAATAACAGGAAATATTCAAGAGGGTCATGTTCTATACTCTGAGGTTATACCTTGAGATGCCATTCACATCATATATCTATGTATGTGTGTGTGCTTTTGAATATGAGAATGGAATTCTCAATGTATTACATTGTCTGCACGTTCGCGTTGAACTGCCTAAACATTTTCATTTATCGCCCTCTCTCCTTTTGCCTATAACCCATTCCATCCCATTTGCTTCCTCTTCTCCCTCTCTCGCTCGCCCTCCTCTTACCACTCGTCCAATGTCTCCGCCCTCATCCCCATGGCAATTCTCTATCGCAGGTGATGCGATCCAGGCCTTCTTCGACTGGCTGAACAGTATGGTGGATAATTGCAACGAGACCATGGGGAGTCCGGAAGACACCTGCTATGAGAAGTTTGAAGAGGGAGAGAGAAACTGTCTCAAGAATGGGTTTACATTTCTCTGTAAAATCGTCAGTGGGACAAGCGGGCTATGCGAAATTGCCGGAAGTAAGATGTTGATTTCCTCCTTATCTCTCTTTACATAATAGCAAACTCATGTTATCCATTATGATTTCAATAGTTTCAATTATGCATTCTCCTATATTCTCCTGTTTTCCCTCTAAATTTCGGCGGAACACGAGTACAAAAAGAAACAAATATGTAGAGCGACAGTGCGAAGTGGAGGTAAATTATGTACAGGCGTGTGTGTGGGGGAAGGGGGGGGGGGAGAAGGGAGATGTGCCTACCAATAGTATTCCTGTGCATAACGGGAGGTAATTGCAACTTTTTTCGTTTCAGTGGGAGAGCTTCTGTGCTTCTTTCCTGCGGCCATAAACTTCATTGTTAACAAGGCAACGTCAGGTACAAACTTTCAATCACTTTCTTTCAATAATGTATGCCAAATGATATTCCTCGTTATAATATTGTTCGCTCTATAACACTGGCTGGCCAAGTATCAAGATTTGTTGTCGTTGGTGTTTGCCACTTGGTGGCGCTCTTCAATTTCCAAATTCATGAAAGCCGTATACGCCACAGTCGAACGATAAGAAATGAATTACTTTAGCATGTTTAGGGGATTACAAATATACGCATGTACATGTTTTATCATAATCATAATCATTATCATCTTCATCATCATCATCATTATCATCATCATCATCACCATCATCTTCATCATCAGGTGCCGTCTTTTGATTGAAGTTTGTCACTATTTACGGTTTGAATGTTTGTCCACTGCTTGCTGTTGGTCAACCAGTTCATTGGTGGTCTTCTTCTAGTCTCCTGCCTTCCAGTCATTCTTTTTGTTACGTGTTTGCTAAATGCATTTTGATTGTAGTAATCTTTAGATCCAAGTAATCGTAAATAATAATCCATTGCTGTAGTGGTTTATTGTCAGCGGCACAGATAATATCCCAAAAATATCTACTTCGTTTTATTTTATTTCTTAATATTTGTTTCGTGGCAACGCCATCGGCAGCCTTTACAGTGGCAGTAGACGAGCTGGAGAAGCAATTCTACGTCGACTTCGAGTTCATCCACGACTTCTCACTAAGTCGGAACTTTTCTAAGACACCGGAAGACATCAAGAAGGCCATCATCGATGAGGTCGGACACAGGACCTCTACTGTGAGAAGCATTCTTTCCTGGGTCAGCTACCTTCTCTCCTTCACCGTCATCTTCCTCTTCTACAAGTGAGCACCCTTAGTCTTTTAGTCTCTGTATAGACCAGGTATAATGTCAAGGGGTGTTTCACCAAGCTGTTACGAACGACTTTCCGAACGACTGGTGATCCCTTCTTGTGCTAAATGCGATACCACATTTTGTTCATTGAGAATCTGATTTAGCACAAGAAGGGATAACCAGTCGTTCGTAAAGTCGTTCGTAACTTACGAACATCTTGGTGAAACACCCCACAGGTCTGTTGGTGTGATATCGTTAACCTACGGTGTCAGTCGGTGTGTGCATTTCACATGGCGAGCCCACTCAGAATAAAACACTTTTTTGCCAAATCCAACTTTTTGATCAAATGTCTTTTTTTTTTTTTTTTTTTTTTTTTTTGGGGGGGGGGGGGTGAACTCTAAATTATATACCAATCAATTTCCCTCTTTAAGTTTAGGAGTAAAATATATTTGTTTTTTGGTGAGCGTTGACTAGTCACAGCCTATTTGCTAGAAGATTATCATTTCTTCTGGGTGTGCAACACCAAATGCACATACCGACACAAACCACTTTAATGAAAAAAAAAATAGAATACTCCATTACCGAATTCACAAGCTCCGTTAAACGATAGCATATTGGAAAGAACGCTTGAAAACTTTCCTCATCGAAGTAAAAACAAAATGTGTGAGAGACAAGGAGAAAACGGTTGGTGGTGTTGGTGTTGGAGAGGGTGGGGATGGTGGTGTTGAGGGTGAGGGCTGGTGGTGGTAAGGATGGAGGTTGGTGGTGGAGAGGATGAGGGTTAGTGGTGGTGAAGGGGAGGCTTGGTGGTGGTGAGAGTGAGAGTTGGTAGTGGTGAAGGTGGGGGTCGTTGAGCTCTACAGTATCACATCCCATCACCATTCCTTGGTAATACTCTCCCCCTTTTTTAATTTTCCAAAACTGAGCGTGCGTTTAAGCACGTAAAAGATGGCCTCACTGAGGCAGGTCCATTGGGCATGTAGGGATAGGTGTGGGTGGGGTGAAACCTTTCATCTACCTCGATGTGTACTTGTACCTACCTATTCTCGAATTAAGTATCCTTTTCAGGTAGCTAATAACCCAAATGCGGTAGGTTGAACATAAAATTCACATATGTGTCAAGATGTGTCATTAAAATACCTACAATGACTTATGTCTCATTTGATGTATCTAGAGCACTGAACTATCGCGCGAAATACTTGATGAGAGATAAGTTCGACAATGTGTACATCACGGACCAGTTCATTCGGCTTGAGGAGAAGCGTCTGGCCAAGAACAAGTTCACCGTGCTTCCCCTCACGGGCCGCGAGTCGCGCTACTACATCAGGCCGTGTAAGTAGTAAAGCCCACCGTAGACATGGTAGACGACACGCGGTTTCGCCACGTTCCTGCAGTCGTAAGGGGGCTACGACTGGAAATGTGACGTCATCTCCTTGAACAAATACAATCACCGCGTCCTGTGATTCAGCCATATGCAGAGTCGTCTTACTGATCGGATCGTGAAGTCTGAGGTGGCATTAACGACGATACAGGAGCGGTTTGATATTGTTGATATAGCCCTGTATAATGTTCGTGTGTTCAGTGAGATTAATTATTCGAAACAATTACGTAGGACTACACCTTCAGCAATGATCACACGATTCGTCAATCCAGTATTATATAGCAACATTGCATTTGAATACTTTGTCATGTGTAGTCTAGTTAACCCCAACCTCATAAATCACAACTACCTCGTCATATCATAATAAATGCAAGGAACATTAGCCTGTCTTATAGTTGAATTTTTGATCGATTGATCGATCGATGGAGACAGAAAAGACTTTTTCGTATCTCTGGCGACTTGTCTTTGGTTTAAAGCCGATCGGCACATACAGTAGGCCTACAGTTGGAATTATGAAGAAATCCGTTTTTTCGAATAGTATCTCTATATTCTGTTTGATTCATCAGTAAGTCATTTCGAAATTATTCTTGTACATGTTCATTCCACCCCTATATCTTGCTCTCTTTTTCTGTCTCCACCTCCATCTTTCCCACTCCCTCCCACCTCTCTCTGTCTCTCCAGTCCACCCCAGCTCTCCAACAACTTTGTTAATTTCAATTGTAACATATTAGTTGTGTCCACGCATTCCATATCATATACCTAAAGGCTGAGGAGACCCCCCCCCCCCCGAAAACAAACTGTGATATCATGCCTTGTCAGAATAAAAATGTTGTTTGTTGCTATGTCAGGAAATTATCCGCTTCTGTCCTTCCTTCCTCTAGTCACACTCCGTCTCGCCCGGTCGGAGCACAGGAAGATGGTGCTAGGTGTACTAATGTGGTTCTACCAGGCTGGCTACGCATCTCTCGCAATGCTCGCAGATATGTGCGCTTTCTCATTCCTGCGGGTCGTGCGCAGAAATGTCGAACTCACCGTCAAACAACAAGGTATGACGCTGTGGCAAAGACAAAGCTGAATATGGAGGGGGGGGGGGGGCTTACATTTGATTTCAATGCCTACCGTCAGGGCGTACTTTTTTTGAAAGGATATAATACAATGGAAATCATACAAGTTTTCCTTTAAAAAGCTTCATCGACTATTTAATCAATAATAGAAGCAACAACGGTCCATTAACATTGGATGAAGGGAGGAGGTTTTTGGTCACACTTCACAGGATGGCCTGTAAGTTTGTCTCAACCTCTTTTTTTGTCACTAGCCATACTGGTGTTATCATATTAGATTGCACGATTTCCCTTTACACGATTTCACATACACTATACTGGCACCATTAACAAACCATAAGAAGTTATTGGCCCGTCTTAACTAGTGCACATGGTATGTGCGATTGATAATTCTTTCTTACCCTAGGTAGGAAGGAGAGGAACTAAAAGAAGAAAAAGTCTAGCAATAAAATACCTTGCAAGACACAGGGCATGACAGACGGAGCATGATAACAGCAATGCAAGACCGTAGAGGACATAGTGGATGGAGAATACCACGCAAACTAAGCAAGCAAGCAAGCACCAAAGTGTCATCATCATATCTATCATTGTCTCTGTCTGTCCGCAGTTGCTGGGAGTATCCACCTCAAGGTACAGGGGGAGGGGCTACTGGCCGAGGTTTACCGGACTTTGACAGCCACTCTTGACCCCTCCTCTCACGCCAACATCACCATAGATACCACCAAGTGCCTGCCGTCACCCAACCCACCAGATCTATTCGCCTACTACCAGATAGGTCAGTATCTTTCTGCGGCAAACCTGTACTTTAGCATGTTTAGGGGACCTGATGTTCTATACATTATCGGTTGTAAACCATATTAGGTTAGGGTCTTCCTTCCACCATAAATTCGAACGCCCCTCACTCTGTCTCTCTCCCACTCATCTGCTATTGGTCTCCTTCTGATAGTGCATTTCTAGACTATGACAAGCTCCGTCTCGGGGAAAGCATACCATTACGATCATGATAATAATTTTACCTTCAGACAAACAAACCCTCCATCCCAGCTTTTATCATCGGACATTATCGATGATATAATATAATAATATAATAGATGAAGTCACGATGATGTAATTGTATTCCAATAAAACCCATTACTCCAGCTTGTGTCTTCGGGCTGTGCCTTGGGATGATTCTGACCGAGTCGTACGGCCGGAGGATGCGGCGGGTGGTGGCGGCCTACTACTATCCCGTGAGGGAGAAGCAGCGGGTGGTATGGCTGTACTCTCACATCATGCGGAGGCGCGGGAGCTTCCTTGAGGCGTTCAAACTCAGGTTTAACAAGGAGGGCCCGACACAGAACCAGGAGGACATAGGCATCAGGAGCAAACTAGCTGCGAGGTGCGGGATGTGTGTGTGTGTGTGTGTGTGAAATCTTACCACCATCCACCATAATCATTATCATCATCGTCATCATCATCATCATCATCACCATCATCATCATCGTCATCATCATCACCATCATCATCATCATTATCACCACAATAATTTCCGTCTTCACACTCGTCATGCTCATCATCATTAATCTATTAACATCTCAATCCTCATCATCAACATTAGTATCAGCATCCTCATTTGCAATACTATTTTAATTTCAATCGGGGTTGGCACGTATATCATCACTGTTCACTCACTTTTTCGATACATTACACTGTATTTGATTGCCCTCATTAATCTTAGCAAAGGTGAACAAAATAAACTCTCAATAATAAACTATGCCTTTACCCGCATAGATCTACTTTATGCCGAACTCTGCTGGGTTGCTGTGGGTACAAGCGGAAGTTCTGCTTGGAATGCGGCCATCCTGGCACACAGAGTGACTACGACCATTTCAAACATTGTGGAACGCCGGAGTGTCAAGGTAAGCTATTCAAAGGCAGAGGTACTAAGTGGTAATAAGTATGGGCTGCCGTCATAGTGGAGCCGTTCTGTAGTCATCGCTGGGTACGGATTTCGTTTCATTTAAGGTATTTCATTAAGTTGAGATGAGCCCTTCATGACATCCTCAAATCAATAAGAATGGAACCCAGAGTTATATGGGAGTATGATACTCCATTCAGTGCGAGCCCAGTAGCCTTTACCAATACTACCCCTTACCATGCTTACCCTAAGACCATTAGTGGTACTTACACAAATCTCGCGAGGAAATCACACCATTATTTTACCGTATCATACGTGACATCTGTTACAATGGTTGTCTTGGCTTGAAATGAGTAGAAAAAGTGCTTGAGATGGGGTACTTTAATTGTGGATTTACAAGTTTTTAGGCTATTCCATGTATGTTGATGGAGTCAGTTGAAACGTGCGATTTGTTTCATTCAAGTTCAATCCTTTATCCGCCATTTGTGTATATTCACAAAAGTAATACACACAAACAGCATAGAATATACATTTACATGGCAGTCAATGGGTTATTATAGTATTCCTCTCATGTGAATTGTAGACAGATCAACTCCTCAAAAGATAATCCATTTACCATTAATTCGCCCACCCATTAATCCTATTTAGGCGTCTACTGTGTAGATTGCGTAGGAGAGATTAACAACATATGCAGCCTTTGTATGGGCCCGATAGAGTACGTGGCCCTTTCGGATTTTAGCGAAGAAAGGTAGGAATATTGAGTATATCATTTTTTATTTATACATCGTATTCATCTGGTAACGTTTAGACAAATATTGGAGCTTTTCGCTCACTTTTAAACCAATTTTTGTCGTCACATTTAGACAAATACCTGCAAACAGATAAATGTTATACCAAATATCATCGCCTCCTCAAAATCATTTACATAAACCAGGCTCGGAACTGATTTATGTGCACAATTGAAGTAAAAGGCGAAGTGAGTTTACTGATTGAAAACACGATGTCAGTTAAGCAAGACATAATCCCAGCACTACTTTGTCTTTGTTTCATGATATTCAATATATTATATATTCTTTTCTTCAAGCATTGGGGTTTAGCTTATTTCCTTATTGGAACATAATCGTTTGGATCCAAAGTCTTTCCAGCCATTTGCTCCCATTCTCTGAGCAATATATTAAATTATTATTTTCTGCAAGCATTGGGGGTTCAGCTGATTTCCTTATTACAACATAATCATTTGGATCCAATATCTTTCCTGCCATCTACTTCCAATCTCTGAAGCATTGCGTGTCATCTTGAATTTGAATTCCAGGGATTCAAGCGACGAGGAGTATGCTCCCAGAAGCTACGTTGCTGAAGAACAGGATGACGGTTACAACTACGGTGAACACGACAACCTCATCGATTTCGATGTCGAGTTGGATTATGGTGCGCATGATGAAGAGCAATTCGCGAATGTCTACGAAGACGACGACTACATGGAATATGAAGACATTGAAGTGTTCGATATTGGAGAATACGAAGATGGTTACAATGATGGCTATGCACATGATGAGGGATTTCGAGACCAAGATCCAGGAGTTGATTATTGGATAGATTATGAATAGATAGTAGATTAATATTGTATGATAATATGATCATTCATTGGTTATGGAATATGCATAAGGACGCCATCAACGGGAGTTTTTCTTTACACCGGATCTGACATCCGATATTTCAACATACGACACGACACATGACACAACATTTAATTCACACCGACACCGACTATTCAAAATATCATGAAAGACGTCCAATGACATGACAGTTATATGATTCTGAAACTATTAAAGTCCTGATATTTATTTTGCTGGATTAAATGTCGGAGAATTGCATGCCCCCCCCCCCAAAAAAAAAAAAAAAAAAAAAAGAAAAAAAAAAAAGAAAAAGAAACAAAAAGAAACAAAACAAAACAAAGCAAAAAAAACAACAACAGAAAAACACCACCACCAACAACAACAATAACAACAACAACACACTAACAACAACAGCACACACACACACACACACACACACACACACACACACGTGCACACGTATACTAAGCTTGTTAGTAACATATCGTAGACAAGTAAACTCAAGAATATTATTTAAAGCTCTGTAATGTTTTGTAACAGTTTATTTGTGTCATTGATTTCCTCTATTAAAATAAGTCTGTTGTCCACAATAAGGCAAGATACATGATCCACGATAAGGCAATATCATATTTTGATGATTGTTTATCCATAATTGTATAAATTTGGCTATACAAACACAGAGATAGTGTTACTTTGACAATTAAGCAGCAGCATACGTGATACGATTAGAAGTAGATCTGTCATGATAACAAGTATTTTAAGAAAATATATTATTTTAACGCCTGTCATGTCAAATTTTCAAATACCATACATAGTTTGGGATGTGCATGTAATGATCCCACCTTGTCTAAATATAATAGAACGTTTCATAGTGTGCCGTTTGAAATTGACAATCCGATTTGTAAAAAAAAGTGTTCCAGTATTTATTTGAATCTAATATCACGCTGTTATCCATTAAAATTATGTTTAGATTAATGCGCGCCAATTATATTTTGCATATTTCAGTTAATATGTAGATTGATTTATTAGAAACATGGCTATATCTATAGATGTATGTCACTCATCCAATAATCGCTCCTGTTTCAAAGTTGTAGCTGTCATTTTATATTTGTTGATATTTGTTAAAGCGTTACAACGCTACAGCATGATAATGTGACTTAATATCCTTTCAGTAAGTTAAATTAATATTTTAGCTTACATTTTGCAATAATTTTCCCTGAATAGTTAAGATAAACATTGAAACTTGTAAGCTCAATGACTATCATTTGATAGCCTTTTTCTTATTCGGTCTGCTGTTAAACCTTAATACCTTTTAAATTTTACACTTAACATATCATTTTACTATATAAACATCTCTACCCTCTCCCTTACCCTACATTACAACATGAAAGTAGCCATTATAGCCACCACCTCATATAAGAAAGTACTGGGAAATTACATGAATAAAAGTACGTACATTGTATTGCACATTGTCCAGATTATGGTATAATAATGTAAAATTAGAGGGGCATCTCCAGTAAGCAGTATGCTTCCAATGATTTTTCTTAAAATTATATGAATATTGCACACATCCGCACTGGTCGCATGTAACGATGTATATTTTTTTTTTGTGATGAGATAACATTTCATGTACATTGAGTAAATTCTGAAATTACGTGTATATCTCGTTATGATTTACAGACACCCTAATCAAAAGTAACCATCGATGCTATGTTACCACTAACATAATATTCATCGCTCTTGAATATTAAAAATATTTGCTATTGAAAAAAATGCCCCCCTCATTTATTCTTGAAGTGAAGTCTAAGCTATCATATACATGTTTTTTATTTTCTCGTCATCAAAGAGAACTATTTAATTACTTACTGAAGGCGAGACACTCTTTTTGTTTTTCTGTTTTACGTACGGTTAACCAATGATATTAACTGCCTAGCATACTGATGGTAGGATCGGCGGCCACATTTAAACTGTAACGAGAAACAACCAATATTTGTGAGACAGAAGGGAGGGATAGCAATTTATCCTTTCACAAAATTCGCCACATTTGTGTAAAAAGAAAACATCTTATCACCACGACTACTTCCTAATGACATAAAGCACTCCGTGTTACAGCAGTTCAAATGTGATGCAACGTATGAGGTATCAGCTCTGCGAAGTGCAGTGCTATGCTCATCACACAAGCCACGAGAATGACTGTCATGCGAAACATGTAAGACACTTTAAAGAGGACAGTCTAATGTCGGCCTGCTCACCACTGTCAATAGCTGAACTGGTTGTGAAGTCAATGACTGATATCTTTCTTGTGACCTAGTAACCAGAACGTTGTCTGCGTTCCCTTTCCCTGCAAGAGTAGGATAAAACATTTAAATGTATATATATATAAAAAAAAAAAAACAATTTACCACTATCTCGCTTCACCAGTGGTAATTACCTATAGAGCGTTCCTTCCAGCAGCTATATTTGAGGACAAACAATAGAAAACCTGTGCATCAGACCATGAAGAGTCATTGTTTTTATGGTCTAATGCATAGGTTTTTATTATTTTGTCCTCCAATATGGTTGCTGGTGGGAAATGCTGTATTGGTGCCCAAAGAGACCATTTCATTATGTATGCAAATATTATGCACGTCATTCAAACAATACATTACTAATGGTAACCCCAAAGCTTGTCCAAGGTTTTTCCGACTAGCAACAACTAATAAGTTCAGAGTGAATGCCACCCATTGAAACTGAATCGCTAGATACAGGTGTTCGAAATGATGCGTAACTAAGCAACGAGCATGACGAGGGGGAAAGTTGTGATAATTACGATAATTGCTTACATAGGAATTGATGGACACACATGTGGGAGAATTAATTAAGTCACATGATTTGTCTTTTCATTATAAACATCACGCATTCGGTAAAGAAAAAAATGTCTTATTTGCATTTTTCTAAAAATGTCCAACGGCCTTGGCATTCCGTTCCCTTAACACAAGAGGTAAGACTAATATGAATAGAGAAAATGAATGCAATCATCTTACTTTCATCTCGACCTGGCCTCGCAGATCCAGATCAAACAGCTCAAACAGGTCGAGAATTGTCTTGCACGCCATGCTGGTATGGATCTTCAAGGCTGCAACATCAAAGGGTACAGAAACGGCGAAATGCATCTTTATATAAAGTTATCTCCGGTAAGTTTACAATGATGAAAAAACAAAAGATGAAAGAATACTTCATAATCGTAAATTTACTCTTGATATAAAAAGCAAAAGGGTTTATCTGCTTGTGTTGGGAAGGAGCGTAGTAAGTTTTGTCTTGAAATACTACCAACTAAACCTATTGAAAATACATCATGAAAGAGATTAATCAAACTGGAGAGAACATCATCCTACATCACATATCAAATTTGCAAATATTTGTTGAGTTTATTTGACTGTTTGATCTAAGTATGTATCATGTAATTTGTTTTATTCAAAAAATGTTTTTTTTTTTATTGCACACTGCTAAGCCCCATCTCTCTCTCCGAAATAAATCTCCGTATCATGTTATCGTGTATGTGACATCACCAACCAGATGTAACGATGTGTGCCGTAAGTTATGTTTGATGTATTTGTTTCATTTTTTCTTAGTCTAATCAAAAGTCTCAACTAAGATTTAAAAATCGAGAAAAAAGTCATTCCATGACAGTCGTACTAAGAAGATATGTGCTAAATCAGGTTCGCAATGACTTTGATTCCCATAAGCTGAAATCTGACCTTGTTGTTATAACAAGCATGAATTGTCAAATGTTGTTAAGAGTTGGAAATTAACTCCCACTATGAAATTGGGGTACCTCATCTAACACAAGAAAAGGTTCGAGTTCATAGCTTATAAACAGCTTGGTGAAACACCCCCCCCCCCCCTCCCACCCTCCCTCCCCGAAACACACCTTCCCCGGTCGACTCCATCCGCGACGCAGTGTTGACGGTGTCTCCAAACAGGCAGTAGCGTGGCATCTTCAGGCCGACAACCCCGGCAACACACGGCCCTGCAGCAGACCAGGGGGGTGTTTCACCAAGCTGTTCGTAAGTTACGAACGACTTGACGAACGACTGGTGATCCCTTCTTGCGCTAAATGTGACACCACACTTTGTTTATTGAGAATCTGATTTAGCACAAGAAGGGATCATCAGTCGTTCGTAAAGTCGTTCGTAACTTACGAACAGCTTGGTGAAACACCCCCAGATTCAAGCATTCAAGGACCAGTCAGATGACAAAATTCGAGTAAAGGAGTTTGCTATTATACTCTGCATAAACATGTTCAAGATGTTGCTAAGGATTACGAATGCCGCAGCATCCTATGTCGATTTTGACATAGGGTGTCAAGGACATATAGACATTGATAGTGAATGTCTTTTTTTTTTTACTTAACATAAACAGTATAGGTGAGCGGCAAATCTCAAAAAGTGCGTCAAATTAAGGACTTTGGTCTCCACGATTTGATCATGAAATTTTGGCATTTGGACCTCTTGCCGCTCATCTTGTGTGAAGGAACAGAAATACGGTAGTTCAAAATGGGTGGGGAAAAAGTATCGTCATACAAATTATAGGCCTATCACAAAGCGACAATCTATTCGTATTAACGGAGTTTGAATGACTAATTGCGACCGTGTACATTCATGAAATTATTAGTAAAAGTCAGCAAAAAACAACAACAACACACAAGTTTAATTGGTTCAATTTCACGTACAGCGTTTCGCATGGTGTGGCTTGTTCTTAAATTGGTGAATACCTTTCCGTATTTTGGTTTGTTGTAAGATCGATGTCTAGTTATGTACGGTATGTCTTGTGTATGCTTACACCGTCTGTTCGTCTTCATGAACCTACATTCCTAACTGTACCCCATCTCGTAAATTGAGCTGTTTTCGTACAAATTTCTATATATGCATATGTTGTAAATCATTACACAGTCTGTTTGTCGTCATGAGCCTACATTCTTGAGTGTATCCCAACTCGCATCATGACCTGTTTTCGCACTGATGTCTAGGCATGATTGTCTTTTGAATGATTACACCGTCTGGGACAGTGTCGTCTGTCCGTCGTCATGAACCTACTTACCTGAGTGGATGCCAGCTCGTAGTTTAAGCTGCTCCTCTGGACGATGTCTGATGCGGAACGACTTGACGGCGACTAGGAGGGCAAGGGACATCTCCGCGATCTCCCGCGCATGCGCGTTGCCGTTTCTGAGGGGCAGCCCTGAAACGACCATATACGCGTCTCCGATGGTCTCCACCTTTAAGGAGGAATAATGCACAGCCTTCATAGCAGGACAGTTTTTCACATACTTTGCATTTTTTAGAAGCTATGTGAATATCCAAAAGGTGCAAGTAAGCTCCTGAGATTGAAGAGCGCCTAACCAAACAATCACGATCTGCCTACTTTTTTGTAAAAGCATTTTTTTAAATATTATTTTTTGTTTTTAATCGATTTTAGATTTCATATTCATCATCTGGCATTCATGGATTCATTGAAACTCTGCCTATAAATTCATTCTAGTAAAATGCAAATGGTGTTATAAGAGGGCATTTCTTACGAATTTATGACAACGAAGTGGTATTACCATATCACCTTAATCATATCGAAATTGTCAAAAAAACAATGTCAAAACTGAGAAGTAGCACAAACCTTATAAACATCGAAATTGGCGATGATACCATCAAAGCATGTGTACAGGTCGTTGAGTAGGGCAACAACCTGTAAATGAAAACAACACAAATAACCCACTGAAATTAAAGAATGTTTTTACAGGTACATTATAACCATAACCCTTATCATATATTTCGTCTTTTGGAACATACAATAATTCAATTCAATGCTCTCAGATTTAAATAGCTAGGTAAGTCCACGTTTAATAACTAATCTCTTTTCCTAATTCTTTTTATCAATGTAGTATTTTATTATCCAAGATGTGAAAAATAAATGAAATGAAACGAAATGAAATGAAATCAGATATCAAAATAAGAACAAAACAAGAGTATGATATGATTTTACTGATCTATCCATAATGCTCACATTTTCGATTATACCAGTGCTCGAAATGATTGAATCTCTCAAAGCACCTGAAAAGCAGAGAGTGATACTGTAATCAATATTGTGGCCCCGTATCTCCGGGGGCCTTCGCCCCACTTTTACCCCTCCCTGTAATTTCAGATTGATGTTTTACCGCTTGTCGGTAACCAAATTGGGCGAGAGCTTTATTACCTGTAAAGGCGTACTCTCGGAAGAGATGGCAGTAAATCCCACGATGTCACTGAAGAAAATGGTGACGTTCTCGAAAAACTCTGGATCGAATGATTTGCCCTGTTTCAGCTGTTCGGCCACGGGCCTACGAGCAGCCAAGAACACGTAAAGAAAATGAATTTCCACTTCCTTCCTACATTTCCTATAATCAGTTTCCACACCTCTCTCACTCCTCAACCCCTTTTATAAGTTGACCCTCCATCACATTCTTCTCCTCACATTCATTTGTCTTTAATATTCATGTGCTTTATTAGTTTTCGTGATTGGGATACATTGTAACAGACGATTTGCAGTACAATTCCTCCTCCCGTCTTTCGTTCTCCCTTCCTCTCCTTCTTATCTACATTTGTATATCCTTGTTTGGCAATCCACCATACAATCCTCCTTTCCCTAACCTTCTTTCTCTCCCCTTCCTCTGCTTTTACAACCTCGTCACCGTTTAACGCTCCTTTCCTCTTCTTTCATGTGCTCTATATCATACCAATTCCTCCTTTTCCCCATGTTTGGTTTCTTGCTTCCTCCTCGGCTCTAAATCTTCCCTCCTCATCCCCATCTTCCTAGCATATCTGGGCAGCACCTTATAGGACAGTGTCTCTTATCTCCTTTCCACTTTCTTCTCCTCCTCTTACCCCCCCCTCTCATCTCCCCCCTCTCTCTCTGTCTTTCTCTCTGTCTCTCTCTCTGTCTCTCTCTCTCTCTGTCTCTCTCTCTCTGTCTCTTTCTCTCTGTCTCTCTCTCTGTCTCTCTCTCTCTGTCTCTGTCTCTCTGTCTCTCTCTGTCTCTCTCTCTTCCTTTAACATCCTCTCTCGTCCTTCTCTTTCTGTCCCTCCTCCCCATCTTCCCAATCTGCCTGGGTAACACCTCATCGGGCAGTGTCCCTGATCTCTTCTTCTTCTTCTTCTTCTTCTTCTTCTCCTTCTTCTTCTTCTTCTTCTTCTTCTTCTTCTTCTTCTTCTTCTTCTTCTTCTTCTTCTTCTTCTTCTTCTTCTTCTTCTCTTCACCCTCCTCTTCCCCCTTTACCTCTTCTCCCTCCTCCTTCTCATCTTCCTTTTCCTCCCCATCTTCCAAGCCTACTTGGGCAACACCTCATCATGCTCATAGAGCAGTGTCTATTATCTCTTCTGGTTCTCCTCCTTCTCTTTCTCCTCCTCCTCTCCTCCTCCTCCTCCTCCCCTCCCCATCTTTCTATCCTACCTGGGCAACACCTCGTAGAGTAGTGTCTCTGATCTCTTCTTCTCCTCTAGGAATGCAGCTGTCCTCTCTTCCACCAATGCCTCCAGGTTTGTAGCATACTGCTCCATGCGGTTCAGAAGATTGTCCAAAATATTACCTCCACTCTGCGTTCCCCTGTAACATACGCAAAGTCATTGATATAAAACACGTTTTCCACCTAACAAATTTGATATGCATCAAAACATGCTGGCACTAAACATAACCAAGTAAATCCTTATATAATGTTGGTATAAAGCCGTGTGAATTTTGCTATGAATCGAAATCCACAAATAACCAATATTGATCTGCCTTATCAAAATTGAGTGATAATTATTATTGTCTAAAGAAATAATAACAAACAAATATTTATAGCTTTCAAGAAATGTCTCTCAGAATCGGATATTGCATAATTATAAAGTTGCCTGTTACTTGCTGATCTTCTTGAGTGCTGACTGCAGGCTACCGGCCGTGGGTCTGTCTGCAGGGTTTTCCTCCCAGCACCGTCGGATCAGCTCCTTGATCTCGCCTCCCCACGCCGACTCGGGGATGGCTGGGCGGAAGGGCACGCTGGTCGGCGCGTTGCGCAAGCTGCGCAGGATGTCTGGACATCGGACAAAGAGGGGGAGATAAGAGTTGTAAAAAGAGGAGAGAAGGAGAGATGGAGAGGGAGAGATGTAGAGGGAGAGATGGAGAGATGGAGGAAGAGGGGGAGGGAGCCAAGAAGAAGAGTGGGAGGAGAGAGAGAGAGAGAGAGAGAGAGAGAGAGAGAGAGAGGGGGGGGGGGATTGGGGAGGAGAGAAAGGGAGAGAGAATGGGAGGGGAATGGATGAAAGAGGGGGGGGGGGGCAGGCAGACATATAGGGACAGAAAGAGAGGTAAAACATTTTACAGCTATAGAGAGTTGGACACTAGATAGCGTTGGAGATGATTTTGATAGCCATTCATTATTGTTGTCGGGTAAAGCAACATGTCAGATTGCAGATTGCATCGCTTTGTCATCCAAGCTTCTTGGGATGACCAATGCTTACGGTCAGTGTCCATTGTGACCCGCTCCTCGCTGAAAGGTTCGGCTCGGGTACCCAGCTCTAACATGATAATCCCAAGGCTGTAGATATCGCTCTCCTTTGAAGGGGGCCGGAGCGGGTCGCGCAGAATCTCAGGGGCTCTCCACAGCAGCTCTGCATGAATGAAGGAGAGAATCAATGAACGAACGAATGAATGAAAGAATAAATGAATAGATACATATGTGAATGAGATAATACAAGAAAGCATGGGTGTTTGAATGATTGAAATAATAAATGAAAGCATGGATGTTTGAATGAATGAATTAATCAATTAATGATTGAGTGAATGAAAGCACGAATGAATGTACTAGAAATTAAGTATATGAATGTGTCGATATGGATTAATGAAATAAAAAAAAAGTGAATTAACAATATAAATCAATTCATGAAAAAAATAATGAATGAATTGACGGAAACAACACAATGTCTTTTGCTGTATTCATTGTAACTATCTTGGTGAGAGCACTACAGCATGATACTCTCCGTTACGGTTGTGATGACCGTATACACAACAGAAGAATGAGAGAGAGAGAGAGAGAGAGAGAGAGAGAGAGAGAGAGAGAGAGAGAGAGAGAGAGAGAGAGTTCAATCAATATAAATGTAAAAGAAATAGATTTAGGAACAGTTCAATCCTATATTTCGTTGACCTTTTAGACAGCTGATAGTATGTAATCGGTATTAAATCATATCAAGCGTATGTACTCTTTTAACTATTTAAATCAAAACTTTCGTTTTATATTTTTATTTTAATTGTATATGTGTAGAATGTGTCTGGAAAGAGCTATTTACTTGGTATTTACATGTATTGTATTACTATATTTTGTAAACATCAACATTTCAGCCTCTTGGCTGCAGTTGCATGTGTTTTCCTTTTAATGTTTGTAACATTTGAATATTTACTGAATAAACCATTATTGAATTGAAGAGAGAGAGAGAAGGGGGAAAAGGGGGGGGGGGGAGCAGACAAAAAGACGGAAACATACACACAAATGAAAAACATAACACGTCATCGCAGACCTTCATGCTGGCCTAGCGTCTACTCTGCAGCGAAAATTTATACGGCTGAGTAATAATATCACACTACGAGCATTGCCGTGATCGGGCTCTGACCTACAAAACATGATTCAATACCTTCCAATCAACTGATACAAGTGCTTCGTCTCAATCGCATTCCACTGACAACCTGACAGAAAGACGAAAACACACGCACAAAATGACACGAAACAATGCCATTTTTTTTATCGCAAGCCTTCGTGTGTGTGGATTACGCCTAGAGTCCAATATGCAGCGAGAATTAAGATGACAGATTACTCTCATAATAAAACAATTGCCGCGATCGGGCCGTGACCTACAAAACCCGGTTCAATACTCTACACGTACTTCCATTGTAGCGCATTCAGTTGACCGCCATTTAAATGTCAAGTCACTGCTCTAACACCCTATACAAAATCCCCACACACGTGCACGACAAGGGTGTTTATAAGTTCGGCGCAACGAGGCCACACAGCTTTGACACTGTTATTGATCTAGTAATCTGCGATTGAATAGAAAGCTGTCAGGAAGTACCTTGTCAAAATTTAGAATTTCTCACACAATGCACACTTCTTCATCCTGAGTTTAGTTTGCTGATGCTGATGCACGCCTTTTATACTGGTGGTTGGGAAAAAATTATGGATAGCTCAAAGTATTTTCCCGCGAGCTTTCTACTCAATTGTATTCCACGCTGTAGAACTCGTGCATGTCGTGTGAAGAAATCATCTTTCATGTTAACACCATTCAGGCGAACTTTAATTTCCAGACTGCAGTACTTATCTCGATAACCATTAAGAAATATGCCGAAGTGACCTTACTGAAGTTATTCTCGTCAGCGACACTTGTGTTGCGGCATGCCCGGATTGTAGGGATTCCGAAGTCCGTCAGCTTGAGAACGAAGCGGCCATCGACGACGCAGTTTGATGACGTCAGTCGACCATGGACCCCGATCACGCTGTCGTGTAGATAATGAAGTCCCTACCAAGAATGCAAATCGGATAAACACAATTGAGAATACAAAACAGAAACATATACAGTGTAGATCAATACATTAAATTTCTCAATAACGACCTTCGTTGATCAGAAGAAAGACAACCATGTTAACATTAAAATACATGTATTTCTATCAAGACATGCTTTCTTAATTTCCATATCTTATAATCACAAGCGGGTGAACTCATTTGTTTGACAAAAAACGTGTATTTAACATTGGATATAAATAAGTTTGAATTTAATATCGCTTAGTGATATTAGTCTGTCGTTTTAATTATTCACCACGACGAGACATTACGAGTGCCCCCCCCCCCCCTTAAACGTATAGGTATTGCCCAAATGCTTACAACATGAACATGAACACATTTTCTCATGGTCAGTATAAAATAATTATAACAATTATTAAGCGTGAATAATTTGTTAGATGTGCTATATTGGCCGCTATCAACCTTCAAATATCAAGTGCATTTAAATGATGGTACAACCATCGACCATCATCACGCATTGATACACGATCATGCTTAACTAATATTATGAAGGATCAATAGCAAATAAATTATTTGGTTTCAGTAATAGTTGAAAAAATGTCCCTTACTGTAAATTAATCTAGGCCTACTCTGTTTCTATCTACTGTAGATACATTTTTCACTTTAGCCTACTATCCAATATTCAGATCAAAGCTTGCTTCTAAGTTAGCAAGAGATGCTCCTAACTGTGTTTTTAAGAGATGTCACCTTGGTTTGAGTGTTCTCTTGTGCGTGTGTGTGTGTGTGTGTGTGTGTGTGTGTGTGGGTATGTGTGTGTATGTGTGTGTGCGTGTGTGTATGTGTGTGTGATTGTGTGTGTGTGTATGTGTGTGTGATTGTGTGTGTGTGTGTGTGTATGTGTGTGTGTGTGTGTGTGTGTGTGTGTATGTGTGTGTGTGTGTGTGTGCATCTTTCAGGGACCGGCTTACCCTTACCATATAAGTCCTGTGGATGCCTACTTACCCTCACTGCATCCATGAGAAGCGACTGTCTGAACATCCAGTCGAGTTTCAGCTGGTCATTCTCAAGAATGTCCTGCATTTGTTTGTTTTAGCGCACAAATAGATGTGAAATATTTATGTTAACTGTGACAGAATTTACCACACCCTTAATACATAAGATACGGGCAATTATTCACGTGGATTACGAGCGTTCCAGACAGCATCGGTAGCATCTGAGTACAATTCATATATATTTCAGATGAAATGAAGATATGGGACTTGAAAGCTTAAGCACGTTAAGTAAAACCACAACAGTTCCTCTTCAACATTACATTCCCAGTGCTAGTGGTATTTGTAGGAGGTTAATTTTACTACCTAAGACTATTATTCTTCTCTATAATTTTTTAGTTATGTCTTCATATTCTCAAGACAAGGTTGTAAAGTACACACACATGTAAAGTATATCATCTTCGTTTTGAACAAAACGAGATAAACTGCGTTAACACTAATACCAATCTAGACGATAACATACTATTTGCAACAGACATTGAACATGTTGAAAATGAATATTTCACAGGTAGAGGGAAGAACATAGTGCGTTCTGAATTGCGCTGATACAAGTACATAGCTCAACCGACAAATATTTCATTTATCGGTTTTAATTGGTGGAACATACATGTTATTTATTTCAATGATTTAAGAAAACGAGACGTAAATTCAATAATTACAAATGAGACAAATGCATTCATAAATCCGACAAAAATAATAAAGTAAACAGTCAAGTCAATTCACATTTTTCCAATGATTATTTATTTCAATGATTTAAGAAAATGAGACATAAATTAGATGATTACAATTGAGACAAATAGATCAATAAACCCGGCCAAAAATGATCAAGGAAACAAGTCAATTTACATTAATAAATGATTTCAGGTGAATAAGCTTTATCTAATATATACTGGTACTAAGAATGTAATTTGACTGAAGAATGATAAAACAGTTTTTTGTGGAGTGACGAAAACAAGCAAAGCGCAAATTGTAAAGTAGGGAAAAGAGGAGGACATGGAGGACGGAATGGGGTGGGATGGGATGGCAGGTATTGAAAAGGGAGAAGTAGGTGCTGGGGGGGGGGGGGGAGGGGGGGGGGGCGGCGTTAGAAGGTTACCTGCAAGCTTCCACGTGGACAATAGTCCATCAAGATGACTTGGTTGGGAGGGTCTACGCATGCTCCGACGAAACGGACAATATTCGTGTGCTCCAGATTTCTCAACTGGGATGAAGTAAAAAGAAATCAAACAATGAATCTGATAACCAACATTGATCAAGGACCTATCACTAATGGATTATCAATGGCCTGTGCTCCAATCATGTATGCTGCCTCACCTAATTGTATAACTTCGGGACATTCAAGTGCCATTAATAACATGGTATATTTCTTTTTAGGCAGT
This sequence comes from Arbacia lixula, assembly GCA_963669155.1. Classification (NCBI taxonomy): domain Eukaryota; kingdom Metazoa; phylum Echinodermata; class Echinoidea; order Arbacioida; family Arbaciidae; genus Arbacia; species Arbacia lixula. The sequence goes on from OZ022576.1 coordinate 6,375,766, forward strand.
GCTCTCCCGTCAATTGTGATAAATTGATATGTGAAGTGTTATGAGCCTTCCAGCTTTTGCTGGAAGTTCCAACATCACTGTCTTACAAAAACCGTCAATTATTTGAAGGGGGAAGCTAGGAGAAAACGTTTTTCATAAAGTTGTTGAAAGAATTTGGTTAAAAACTTTTCCTCACATTTCTGAACACGAAGTGAAGGTTGTTTTCGTTGAAGGTGAACTATTCTTATTAAGCATTTAACAAGATATTTATGAGAAAATGTGACAAAATATGAACGAGAAATGTACAATATGGATGTAATTTCCCCTCACGTTTATTTCAATTCAATTTCAATTAATTTGATATTCACATTATACATGACTTGGTGTATCATAATGAATATAATATCCAACTATTGCACAAGTACTTAAGCGCATGGAAAGGTGCCGGGCATCGAATATTTGTCATACTAGCAATCGTCAATGTGTTTTGACTGTCGAGTAGCGGACCTGATCGAATCAAAATATTAGATATCAATCATTTGCCAATCACTCTCCATCCTCTATCCTCTAATTGGATTGCTATACATGGATGAAGCAATGCAGCACCACGTTTAATAGATTTCCAGTCTTTTTCTTCATATCTACATTGGCGACTAAACATGTTGTTGGGCAGTTTTAATAGTGACCATGGTAACAGTAACTATAGATATGAGTAGCAAAGTTTGCATGACGAAGCCAAATATTAAACATTCAATGATTGTCAGTATCACTTACGTTTCTCAGTTCGATGAGGACAGTTCGCGTGAGCTCAATTTTGTTTTTGCGGATTGGTTTCACCATGACGAGGCGTCCCTGTGCGGAGAGAGAGAGAGAGAGAGAGAGAGAGAGAGAGAGAGAGAGAGAGAGAAAGGGGGGGGGGGAGACAGCTAGTTAATGTGTTTATCTAATTTGACATGTACAAATAATCGTGTGTATAGTTGCGCAGTAGTGTTAAGTCTCAACAAATAGTCTCCGAACTTTGACTTATTGCAAGCAGGTTTGATACATATTGGTCATCAATAGGTGTTATACAAATGACGTTTAATGTTGAGATCTGTATCATGCATCCTTGAATATACAATGCACGGTAGAGATATAAGGTGGTGACGAGGAAGGATGAAGGAGAGATGAATAGTGACAAGAGAGAAGGGCGGAAGAAAGTGAGTTAGGAGAAAGACAGCGAGAAAGGGGAAAGGGAGAGGAGAAGTAAATGAAGTGAGACAGGGAGAGAGAGGTAGAGAGGCAAGAGAGAAAGATATATGGAAAGAGGAAGAGAACAGACGAGAGAGAGAGAGAGAGAGAGAGAGAGAGAGAGAGAGAGAGAGGAAGGAAAAGAAAAGTTAGGATGGCATGTAGTTACCTTGTGCCTTGCAACTGTGGCAAAAAGCTGTCCATCTCGGCATTCAGTCGGACGAAGGATCGATCCCTACATACAAAAAGAAAACAAAAATCGAATTTTTACGATATATTAGCCTACACTTCTCGACACATGACTATTTCTTGGCAAATTATACAGGATTAATCCAAAGAGAGCAACGCTTAGCATTTTGTTGGGAGAAATAATTCTCCTTCGGTTCTGTTATCCGGTGACCTTGCCAACCAGTTGGTGCAAATCGTTATGTATTCAATAGGCTTTATAGTGACTCTCGCACGCCATTCCCCACTTCCCTTTTACAGATACGCTTGCTTTATAGAAAGCTTTATTCCAGCCCCAAATCCTTATCCACTGTAGCCGTTAAAACTAGCGCGACGTAAAACTGTCTGGCACGATGATATGTGTATGATCTAGACAGCTTTCATCTTTGCTAACGAAAATATTGATCCTTCACCGTTCTCCTTTCATACATTTTGCTTCACTCTGCCATCATACGCAAGTCATGGTTAAGGATATCAATGTATTACGTTACGGTGAAGAAACTGCTTTTACTCTCTTTGTTTGCATTCAGATATCTCCCATATTCACAGTATGGGACTTTCTTTTTAACCTCTGAGCCTGCATTTTTCGCAATATTTTGTCACTATATAATTCTTCAGAAGAGCATCACACGCCCTTCATGTTCTGTGTCCTTACCAACTTTCACAGTGGACATTAATGTGAGCAAATGTTGCTTACACCAACAACACGTTTGTGTTTGTGATGCATTTCAATTTATATTAAACAAGGTCGAAAGAATGCAAGACATGTCAGTTTGTACTATTGCGTGCGAGATACAGCGCAAGTTGCATTCATGTGTGGCATTTTAAACTGTTATATTCCCTCTTTTCTCATAAGCAAACGGTGTTTTTTTTTTCAACTTATCTACATGAAGAAGACATTTTCTTTTATAACATCGTGTTCTTCATCGTGTTTTATTGGAGAATGTGTTTTTTTCGCCCTGTAAAAAGCAGTTATATAACTATAAACTGGGCTGTATGGAAGTATATTTTCCTTTATTGTAATCTGTATGGCTAATAAAAAGGGCTGAAAATCGTGGAGGGCTCATGGTAATTCATACGAAAGTGCTTTGTCAAGGCCGGTTATCTCAAAATGGCGACTGTATCGAACGATTCTTGCCTTGCCGCGGCGGTAAAAACAGTCAAATGGCAAGAATGCGAGCGGCAAACTGCTGTCATGCGAGTCTATATGTACCTTCATGTTTTTGCGAAACCAAATTGCTTCTGAACTGTGTCAGATTTTTTTTACACATGTCAAGACAATTAGATATCGATACACAATCAAATCGAAGTTTCCCCTTTAAGATATTATATCACAAGAAGTGTGCTAATGTAACCCCGTAATATCGTCACTAAGAAAGTATGAGCTTACTGCTTCGAACGGTGGACAATTTTATTTGCACACAGTTATTACTTTATTTTTGTGTTAAAGTTAATGTATGTGTGTGTGTGTCTGTCTCAGCATGTATGTCTGTATGTACCTATTTGTCTGTCCTCATATTCCCCTTCCTTCTCTACATTTTTGGCTTTACATATTTCTGTCTGAGTAGCTATTCCACGCATAGGAAAAACAGAAATATTATCCTAATGGATTATGTCAATACTCCGATGTCTGTGCGTGAAAACGCAGTCATACAAGTCAACCGGTTCCCCTTCTCTCTCCGCACTTTTTTTTTAGAATTAGAAATTCATGAAGCATGATTTTTTTTAAAAAAAATCAGGTTTAGTTGCTTAACTGCAACAACTGCCTCAGCATCACCACTGTTGTTGAAATCAATTTTTTTTTTCGTTTTCTGAAAACCCTAAAGCATTGAATTGATCTAGGGCATGATATTGATCAACCCAGAATGAAGCATTCAGCTGTCATTAATGTATCATACACATAAAAGAGCCACACACCCGTGATCCGGACATTGACGTTGCCGTGGCAACCGATTTCCCAATCTCCTCGAAGATAAGTTCCTCCCATTTAATGCGCCATGACATCCGCATCAACTCAGCATCAAGACGCAGCTTTCTAGAATCAAAATAAAAGTCTTGGTTAACAACTTGAAAGAACTATCAACATCTCGTCAGTGGATAACTTATTATTCTTTATGTGACATTCATTAGTGAACTATTTCTTATCTTACTCTCCTGAAAGAAACGTTCATTAGTGGATTTCATCTTATTCTTCTTAAGGTGTAATTCTATCGTGGACTCAATCTTATTCTCCTTAAGGTTACGTTCATTAGTGGATTTCATCTTATTCTTCTTGGGGTCACATTAATCAATGGAATCTCTCTTATTCTCCCTAAGGTTACATCCATCAGTGGCCACTCATATTATGCAACATTAGAGGGTGGTGTAGGCATGATATCAAGGTGATTTCAACCAATCAAGAACAACAGATGTAAAGTCAGAAATAAGCAATCTAACAGATTTTTCAAATCTAAAACACGAACTGAACCCTAAAATATTGCACTGCCATTTTGAATATTGAAGTAGCCCGATGACGCACTATGTGTTATGCTTTATTGCCTATGAGATAGTGGCAAGTCAATAGAGTGTGGCAACTCAATATCCGTGGTTCTATGCAACAAATCAAGTTATCAATTAATGCTATGCGGCTGAAATAAGATTACAAATGTCTCGAAATTTGTCAGATTTTGCTCAAACTTTTATTCTCTCACATTTGTGTGGTTTAGTTAACTCAACTTGTTATCAAGCTTGAATTTCCTTAAAGGTGAGAGTTAACACGATGTTATTCTCGTTTACATGGGCGTGCCTTTTAAAAGAAATATGAATTTATTTGAAAATAAAACTGGACAAAATATTCACTTTTCATACAAAAGCTGTTTGTCCTCACCAGGTATCATATGATTGATCATGCACGACTTCTTTATGGAAATATACATTTCCAAGATTCATCGGTCTCAATCTGAAAATGTAATTTCCCTAAAATTACAAACATGATTGAACCATTTTTCGTACCACACATCTGTACATATTCATCATCGGAGATTTATAAATGGAGGAATGCGTCTTACCTATATACAAGGAAGAGTATGCAGAGAGAAGCTATGATCACCACACATGCAGTAATACCCACGATGCCAAGCACGGGAAGGCCGGCTGGAAAAAAAAAGAAACACAATTATGGGAAACATCAGGCTTGGGATGTGGTACGGAAGGATATGAAGTAACTTTCTTTCTTTGAACCCATGCGTGGCACCGCGCGCCGTGGTCTTAGCGTGTGCTTTAACAATAACGAAGAGGATTGCGTAGCAACGGTTTCTCAGAGAGAACAAAAGAACAGTTCTGTTGGATTGCATAAATACTTTTGTTAGAAAAAGAGATATCAGCGAACAAAAATAAACAGTTTTTTTCTAGTAAAATATCTCAGCTGCACTCAAATGCACGCAAACTCTGTTAATGAACATACACAGCTTAAAATAAACTTTTGATAATGATTGAATCCCACATTTCCGGAAAAGTCTGGAAAGTGAAGCAATTTTTTAATTGTGTAAGTAAGAATATTATTTTATATCTCCGTTTGTGCATCATTCAACAATTATTTAGAAGAAAACCGAGTACAGGATCTTTAGTGGTGTTGCCCTTAACTTTTGTTTTTAAAAATTGCAACAAAATGTGATCAGAAACACAGCTTCGAGAGACAAAACAGGGAATTAAAGATATTTCTTTCCAAGTTGACAACAGCTAAATGTCGGTGCTGCACATGAGACACCAAAGCATTGTAGTGATTGTGGAATGCTTTGGAAATTCATTAGCTCGCTTTAGTATCCGTACAGATGTTTGAATATATTATGCTCGAGTTGTTTCTTCTTCCTAACACATCCCTTATCAGGGTAAGCACAATAGGTACATTCACACAATGCACACTGCGAGGAAGCGGCTTTCCGCTGCCGTTTGCAGTTTGCCGGCGGTATATTCCAGCCTAGGCAACACAGTCACCCCGACTATCTACCACTCCGACAGAGTGATGGAATAATGACCATGAAAACGGCCATGACGGCGGTGAATGAGTTTCATGTGAACATTCTGTTTGTATGCACTATGCATGATTACTAATTACTGCGTGGACATTAACGATATACGAGAGTTAATCAGATCGAGCCGAGTGGAAATAGGGAAAATGAATAGAGTGTCACTAAATTCACAACCAAACTCGTTGGTAAAACCAACACAGATATGTGTGGGAGGGATTCTCCATGGCTATGGGCTTTGGGTGCCTGCGTAAAGTGTATTCAATTTAGTTTGCAGACACGACCAAATTCTGTAGAATATTATGTGATCCTAAGGAGTATGTATAGACCAATTTTGGTCTGCAAGTTATATACATGTCTTTCATAGGTCACATTATACATATTTAACTTTAAGTTTGTCCGATAAGATAGATAGATAGAGAGAGAGAGAAAGAGAGAGAGAGAGAGAGACAGACAAACATATAGCGAGAGAGACATAGAGAGAGACAGAGAGAGAGACAGAGAGAAACAGAGAGAGAGGGAGACAGACAGACAGACAGGTAAACAGACAGTCAAAGAGAGACAGAGAGAGAGAGAGAGAGAGAGAGAGAGAGAGAGAGAGAAAGAGAAAGTAAGAGTGAAGAAAAAAAAATGAAATTGGAAGATTACATTAGCCAAATTTGAAATGTAAATTTAGAATTTGAATAAAGGTAAAACATGAGATATTCTGCTTTACTAATGGAACATCCCTGTTTGAGCTGAAACTCACTGTTCGGACAGAGCTCGTCGTTGAAGCCACACTCCGGGGCATCTTTCGGCGGGCCCGTGGCCCCTCCTGGCCACACGGGCTCCACCCCTGTGGGCTCGAAGACACCAGTGGCCCCGTAGTAGTTGGCGATCACCTAGGGGGTGTGGGGAGAGGGAGAGGGTGATAATCTTGAGTCTCGGAAGGCTGGATATATTGACAACATCAGCGTCATCATCATCGTAGGGTAGGTTAAAAAGAAGTATTAGAAATACTCTTATAAGCATAATTAGCAATAGTTTTAGCAATAGTTGTATGAACAGTAGTGGCAGTATAGTGAGAGTATACTCAATACCCAGTTGGCCCTATGCTATGATCTATTAAAATCGTGACTAAACTGAATTTAACTCACCTTAAGAGTTTTTTTTAAAGGGGATACTCGGACATTTACTCGATTGTTCCCCGATGCTTCTCATCTAGTTACTATGGGATTGGAGCTGAGATCTTTGATACCAGGAATGAAATCTTCTCTAATATCTCGTCATTGATGTCCGGTCATTTTCCCTTCACTGCCATATTTACAGAATGGTAAATTTGTATACCTCCCCAACATGCTCAGATGACTTTTTATAAAAACAGACCTTTCCAATGCAAAAATCTGATGAGAAAATTTGGTCGCACATTGCTCCTGAAAAGGAATTATCGTTGTGCGAATCGCCCTTTCAGACCGTACGATGCTCAATTATCATGATTATAGTGAAATAGAGATACTGCGCATGCGGTGAACGAAGGTTTTCTTTAAGATAAATCTTTAAATATGAAATAAATGTCATTGTATGTACAGCATGCTAAAATTAAGTTATTGACGATTTGTATAAAAGCAAACAAAGAACTGAAGAAGGGAGTGTTGCGAATATCATTGTTACCTGACAAAACAAACTAGAAGAAATTTATATTGATTGAATGGATCAATACTGCATCGACCGATGTCATTGGTGTAGGTACACGTGGCATGTCGTTTCATTATCACCTCTCCAAAATCTTACAAAAAAAAAACCACAACCTTACACACGGGTGTCACGAGACCATTTCGCATGGATGCATGGTATGGGTAGGTGAAGGGTAGGGGGTGGTTTGGATAGAGGTGAAGGGGGGGGGGTGGGGGGGGGGGAGGGGTGTAGACATGGTAGAGGAGGGGCGTAGGCGTCACTACCCGATGGCACAAAAAATCACTATGGTAACCGATTTACCCCATACCTATTCAAGGCAGTGTAGCCCCTTTGCAGACAAAATCAAATTCAAGAATACATTGCATGCATCACAAGTACAATACTTACCAGAAGTACACACAGCTTCCATAGAACAGCAGTAAATCAACCGCGCATATGGTTAATTAAGTCCAGACATCGAGTAAAACAAAAAATGCAGAAAAACAGAGTTCTATCTCAGTCATGGTCGACCGAAATTGTACTTCATTGCCGTATTGCCTGATGGACTTCCTCTTTTGCCGACGGTATTACCATACAATTTGCATTGGAAAACGCTCATTTGCTGAAAAAAAGGTGTTGACGGGGAGGAGGGGGGTGGGGGTGGGGGCAAACACAACCCCACTCCTCTCAGCGACACCCCTGTACTCACCATGGTAGTAGAATACCAATATTTACAATACACTTACTGTAGTTCATACGGAATAGATATCGATTGGGGATAAATATGTGGCGTATTGATTACCTCGAATGTGCCGTTCTCTGTGTCTGTCATGTCCCAAAGCGAGTAGTCTGCGTCGCGGTCGCCGTTACTATTAATTGTAACCTTCCCGGAAATTCCTAGAAGGAATTATGGCCAGTCATTTATTACAGTATCAAAAATGGTAAGATGCATACAATGGATTAATGTGAGACCTATATATACGAAGAAGGGGTGAACCCATGTCTAAACTAATACACTACATGCAAAAGCATGCCAAAAGGGGACCATGTAGACCTGCCCTTAAAATGATACTAACAGTCAATCTAGCGTAACCAGGAGATCAACCTCCCACTTATTGCGACAGAAAATGTGAAATAGCCACGTTCTTCAGAAAAAACCTCCTCCATAAAATATTCAAAATATCCCAAAAGTGCAGTGGTGGAAAGTGGTTTTCAAGTTCATTCTTAGGCACGAGAGCATGAGAGCGGGTTTTAACGGCGCAATACCCGGAATACTTGACATGCAGCGTGTGTCCTAAAAGGTTTAAGACTTTTTAAAGACCTAAACGGTTTAAGACTGTCGCTCACAAATCAAAATCACCCACTCCCCTAACTCACAACATATTCCCCCCTTTTTTTAATGGAAAACTACCATTGAAAAGCCCCCCCCCCCCCCCGCAGAATGAAATCATTACACCTGAATAATGCAATTATATCAAGATTGAAGATTATGTATCCCCTATCGAGGTTACACCCGCCCCATTTATTATCGCGCCCATCTCTATATAGGTGAAACTAACATTAAGTGCTCGCTCATGAAAAGATAATGTAACCTCACACATTGCAAGGAGAGGGCCGCTACTATTTCAAAGATCAGGTTACACATTTTGAACATTTAATAGGGGTCAAGTTCTTTCAGCTTACACCCGACGATACATTGCATAGGGTTTGAGAGATAATCTAGCGGTATACCTTCGAAAGTCCTGTTCCACATTTTCCTCGTGATCGCGTAGCCGTCTCGAATGTTCCCTCCCTCAGCCAGGGTTTCGTTTACGGCCAGGGAGTACAGGATCACGGCATCGTGGAAGGCACTCGCGAAGTAGTTGTTCTGGGGATGTATAAAGTAGCAAAAACATAGAGGAATGCTTTACGGAAGGAAGGCAGAGGAGGGGGAAGGTGTGTGCTCTTATACGTCGATGACGTACGTTGTCACTGATATACCAAGAACCAACAAAAGAGCTTTGCCAAAATTGCATTAGTTCTTACTCATGCGAGCTGGACACCCAAGTCAATCATTAATAACGTGAATAAGGGGTTGAGAGTGGGAAAGTGGAGGAGATAGAGAAAGAGAGCGAGACAGACAGACAGACAGCCAGCCAGATACACACAGTTTGTCTGGGTGTCTCTCTATGTATGTCTGTGCGTCTGTCTCTCATTTCTCTATTTCTCTCTTTCTATCTATCGTTTATTCTAGAAATATGTGTGCTTTTAACTAATTGTAACTACCCACAAAATCGAAATCTGGTCTCTAATTGCCCGCCTCAACCCCCCTCTCTCCCCAATCTTTCTACTGTTAAAGCACCTACGTGATCGGAATCGGGCTCTCCTAATCCTTCTCCCTCCCCCTCTCTCTCCTCCAACCTTTCCACTAAAAAAGCATCTACGTGATCTGGATCGGGCCCTCCTAAATCTCCCCCCTCCCCCCCCCCCCCCCACACTCTTCCCAACCTTTCCACTTTAATTGCACCTACGTGATCTGGATCTGGCCTGGTCCAGTTGTAGTCCCTCTTCTCACGCCTCTCCAGCTCCTCCTGAAACTCTCGGTACTCAGGTGTGGTGGGCTCGTACAGCCGGATCGTCAGCAGGGCCTCGTACGCCTTCTTCGCGTCCTCGTCTCGCCCGTCATTCTGGGGAAGGCGGGGTGTGACGATAGGAAGGGGGGGGGGGGGATTGATCAGTGGAGGTGGAGGAAATAAAGGTAAAGAGAAAGAGAGAGACAAAATAATATATATATGCACACACACATAATAGAGAGAGAGAGAGAGAGAGAGAGAGAGAGAGAGAGAGGAAGAGAGACAGAGAGACAGAGAGAGAAGGGGGGGGGGTGAAGGGGATCGACTCACACGCATTCATACAACAAAACACATTTATACAGGAGTAGGTCAATGAATGACAGAGAAGTGAGAGACAAAGAGAAAATGATAGATTAACGAAGAGCGAGAAAGTGTGGAAGAGAAATGAAGAGAGAGAGAGAGCGAGAAAAGATCAAGTGAGTGAGTAGGGAACAAAGTTAACGATCGATACATAGATATGAAAAAGAGAGCAAGTTGGGAGCATGGTTGAAAGAGAGACATGTATGTGATTTTATATTGCTGATTGTACAGACCCCAATGTTCACAAACAATGGTATCAAGTGGAAGAGTGGCAGAACTATAACATTCACTTTTTAGTTTTTGACGAACAATGGAATAAAGCGGGCATACAAGGTGACATGAGTCTAGGGGGAATGGGGACGTCTCTCCGTCCTCTCAAGAACAATGTTGCTCTGGCACATTCATAATAGAAACGGCTTGATATTTTTGCAAATTGCTTGCAAAATATTGCAAAATTGGCTTTTCCTGCCTTTCAAATGTTACCGAATTCAACTTACTTACCTTATTCATATTTTGCTTAGCTTTGGTACGCGTAATTAAGTTTATTTTTTTCACTGTCATCTGCTCAAAATGGAAAATTTCGCAAGAGACGCGAAGATCTGATCTCTGGACATGTTTTGTAATAAAACACGAATTGATTGAAACTTGTAGCTACTGCTTGCTGCTAAGTAATGTGTCAGCGTTCATCCTCATAAAGTTCTTCTCCCATCAGTTCAGCCATCAACTTCTCATACTGTCCGTTAAGTGGTCATCTGAGAAGCCACTCTTTCCTCTACAAGGAGTTTTACCTTTATTGTGTCCACAAACAGGAACATATGCTGTAAATTTTCAGGCGAATTTGCTTTAATTGATTCTGAAGACACGTTGTCGCCCGAGAATGTAAATGATCAAATGAGCGCCTACAAGCTCAAGTCACCCGTCAATATTCCGGAGATATCCCAATAGACAACGTACACCTCCATGTAAGGACCGTAAAAGTACCCAGTAGCCTCCGTGCTTTTCCTTGAAGTCCGTGATAGCTCCGTATGCGTTTCCGGCGTGGTCCGCGTTGCTACCTTGTCTGTCCGTGAAGACGCTGTACTTGCCCGTTTATAGACCCAGTTCGGAACGAATCCACACGGCATCGAAAAGAAATCGTTGTGTCGCACGCCGGAACACCCCGGATTAAGATACGGGATGATCCGCGATGCGATCCATGAAAGTGTAAAAGGGCCTTAAGCCATACATGTTTTTGTCTAGTTGAAATTTCAACAGAAAGCGTCTTTAAATAATCTAAACAAACACATTATCGTTGCAAACTTCATTGACGTTTGATCTTTGACAATGTAACCAAATAATAATATAAGTTGATGTTTTTGTTTCAGGCTTGTTTAAACTTCAGCCACTTGACGTGAAGTTGAAGCAATTTTTGCAAGGGTCGTTGGCCTTTGACATGTGTGATGGGTTATGACTTTAAAAGTAATCAGTTAAGCGAAAATGCAGTAAGACACGTATTTGTACAACTTGCTAGTATAGGTCTGCACGAGAGACGCATTGCATAGAATGCCTACCTGCTTCCAGTTGTCGTCGCCGAAGACCAGCGTGTTGCTGAAAGGCTCGATGCTGATGAAGGCGTAGTCGCCATTGATTAGGCCCATATCGTAGGCGACCAGCATCGTCTCCCGGACGATCTCGCCTTGAGCAGCAATGATGATGACTGTCAAGAGAAAGAATGTAACAGCTGTTGAAACATAGCGCTAATTCATGGGAAAATAATATACAATAGAATAATTATGATGACGATGATAAGTTACGAGAAAAAGTGAACACAATTATGAAAGATAAAGTTATGCCAGGAAACCCTTTAATGCTGAATATCTTGTCTTCTACGTGGTGGTATAATATTAAGTGTCAAATGAACATTTTGATATTTTTGCGAACATGGTACCCACCTTCCACCAATATGTACATATGGCTGGGTGTCTTCAAACTACTAGCAGTTACACTATTAAGTTTTCGAGAACGTATGATGGTTAGATAGGTTTGGTGATATTTTTTCACAGCATTTCAAGAGTCTATGATTATGATCATGATTTTTTTTATATAACGATAATAGTCATGAGATTAATAATGCTCGCTGTAATGGTGAAGATTATTAATGGACATAACATTGGACCTTGAACAGCAACAGAAAAAAAAAAGAAAAAAGAAAAATAGAATAGTTTACACAAATGAGGATTCACATCGAGATTAAGGGCAACATGAAAAGGGCAAAATAAAAAGTTAATTAAACAAAAATATAGGAAGAAAAATCAATACGAAAAGGGACAAGGAAAAAAAGAAGAAAGAAGAAGGAACGGACTGGTGGAGAATCGATCAACTGTTTGTCAGAAATCTCGTGATTGTTTGATGTCACAGGTGCGTGAAATAGAAGACGATATCGTCTCCAACCTATATCCGACGTGTGATGTTCTGAGAGGTTCACCAATTTTCCGCGACAAACAAGTGTAATGGTGACACATTTCGCCGGGAATTTCACCCATTTGAACATAATGAAATTGAATTTTGTCGCCTACAAATGGTTCCTTCCCTCTTTAGAAGAAATAGATTAAATGTATTTTTTATTTATGCGGTAGGTGGTAATTTTATAGGCTCTGACAACATTTCCACGACAATCACTGAAAGGAATAAATTAAGATCCAACCATTGTTGAATGAAGCCCTCCTCAATCAGTTTCCATTCACTTATATTTGCTGTCATTCTGTTCCATGTTGCTGTGTTTGTGTATGATGATATTTCATTTCTCTACCTTCTCTTTTGTCGACCCCTTCTTCGTTTTCATGTACTTGGTTGCCATGCTGTGAGTTTCTTGGTCCATCTATTGTCTTGTGTTCTATATAAGTTTCCTGTCCGTCTCCATTTCATCTCTTAATATTTACTATAATAGCTTTGACCTTCGTTTTCTACCGTTGTCAGTGTGCTTCACTTTATCAAGTAATGTTAAATTGAGCATTCTTCTGTCCATAGCTCTTTGTGTTGTTCTCAATTTATGTTCCATTTCTTTAGTTGTAGACCAGGTTTCTGCTCCATATGCCAATTTCGTTAAAATGCACTGGTCAAATATTATTCTCCTCATTGCGAGTGGTATTTTCATGTCACTTTAAAGTTCCCTGTACATATTAAAACATCTTCACCCTCCTTTAATCCTTGTCAATACTTCTTCTCTCGTATTATCCTACATTTTCAAGGTTTGGCCCAAGTACTTGTAACTGTCGACTTTCTCTAACTGGTGATGGTCTATTCTTATTTCCTCTAATTCTCCTTAAACTTAAGAACACAGAGATAAACAAATACTGTGAATTTGATTCGTCTGTTCTCCTCTGTGTTGTGTCTACATCTATCATCGCTGTTTATGCACACTACCAAAGCCAAACCCACGACGAAATTACTTATACATCACTATCAGCGATGATAGAGGGGGGAGGGGGGGGGGGTGCTGTGGTCAGTTCGAATTGAATATTCCTGATTTTCTTTTTGTTCAAATTAAATTGATATGCATTTATACATACAAAAAAAGAAAATAACTTGTAAATTCATATGGGGTTTAAACACCTTACAAATATTTGTAATAGGATATAAGATGCCAATAGTACGTTGAAGTAATTTTTTAAAGAAAAAATATCAAAAAATAATAAAAATTGAATTTGGTTAAATCTTTTTAGCATCACACTCAGCCACTATGATGCATGATACATGATACCATACGTCAATTGAATAGATTGACTGGAGGTGATAGGAATTACGATTTCAATCGTGTCAACACTACCATCAACTGTAATTACGCACCACGGTTTTCCGATATATTGTTTGTTATCCACACGGAATGAAGTCAAAGAACCTGGTAGTAATACATTGTAGATTTAGTATAACATCACCAGTTGTCAAATAGGCGCGAGAGAGGGACGAATCTGGTCCGAGGCCGAGACTTCATACGTGACTGATATAACGATATGTATTGCTTGCATAACAGAATTCATTACGATAATGGTCAAAAACATTTTTTTCATTTCCTCGACGCTGATATACGTCCACACCCTTAAAAGGACATATATCATTCATCTCTGGACACGTACTTATTTTCAAATATAATAACGCTTCATTGCATGCGTGGTGAGACATTCACATCAAGTCGCACGTAAGAAAGAACATGAAATGAAAGATTAAGAATAATGCAATGTGAAGGAGACAGAAGGGGGGGGGGGGGTTCCCGTTTACTAATACTTGTCCATTATGAATCCGTCGCCAAACACATCATCAAGACCGGTATGTCGCCTCTGTCGTCCACCTTATCGTCAATTACACACCGTACCACGTTAAGCATTACTCTCTGCTCCGAAGTGATGATAAGTTATATATCAGTGAGGATAAATTGCATAGCACGAGTATGATGTATTAGAGGAGGAAGTTCAATTACCTCGGTACGCAAGTATATTACATCCACCGAGTGCCTGTTGGTCAGAGAGGCGGCAAAACGACATTGATGAAAGGGGTAGTGGCGTGGTTGTATGGGGATGGGAAAATGAGAGCGAGAGAGAGAGAGAGAGAGAGAGAGAGAGAGAGGGGGGGGGGGGGGGGGGGTCGTGCCATCTTTTCTACCACCTCAGCAGCAAGGGAAAAGGGGGCACTAATTATTAACCTAAAATTAAGATTACCCTGCCTGTTCTGACCCTAATTTTCTGTTTAAAAACGCATTCTGATCGAAGATAGCTTAATAAAGCCTCATATTATATCAAGCATTCCAATTTTGGAGAGTGATACCCAATTATACACCTTTCCCAGTCTACATGTACTAGCAATGATTAACAGAATGAAATTATATAAAGGCTACTACAGAGAACAAAAACAGATTTAGCCACAATTCTGCAATTGCAAAGGCCTATACATCTGGAAATATGACGTCACCTACTTGTACAAATCCCATGAACAACATTCACTATTATCTTTTAACTCAATATCTTCTACATGTTCTTTTGCAGTGGTTCCGTATTTGCCTCATGCAAAAAAAATCGTTTTGAGATCTCCCCAACATCTCCTTCCTTTATATAAAATGATAATTAGACAAACACACCTTGAAGAGCGAATTGGAACCAGCAAAAGGATGCCGAAATAACGATGAGAAAGACGTCCCTGATATTGCTAGGGCATCAGGCACTGACTACTGTCATTCAGTAGATTGGCAATTATCATTTCGGATATCCCAAGATTTAAGCATTTCGTTTAAGAAAAGCTGTTCCGCCTGCATTATTAAAGCAAACTAACATGGCATTTTCACAGAAGAAATCGTTGCTCAAGAGACGGGTGTATGCCTAACTATTATTCCGATGAACGAACAACGAGGGAACCCGCTCAATCTGAATGGCGTTCATCAAATATCAAACGATTCTTGCAAACAATAACTGAGTCGCTTATTGTTACTCGCTGAGCAAATGCACTTTGTTCATTCAGTAGGGTTGGAGTAGGAACAAGCTTCATTCATATATGATAACAGCACTGTGTGAAAGGCGAATCTGCCCACTTATGGAACGAAATCGATGCGTCGCTTGGAATCAATGGCGTATAAAAAGATATAGTGTGTTCTAAAAGCACGATGATGACAGCACGTGCAGGGACATATTCGAATATTATGATAATGATATTGAGAAGTCACCTTCAGCACATGGCTTCATATTACATATATTATTTGAAGATGTCGTTGCATAATCATCCAGAACCTGCACTTCCTCACCAGTATCACACCTCACAAGCCATCTGCTTTCTGGTGATACCTTGTATTAATTGTTCATGAAAATTGTTTACTTTGTTTGTTAAATGAATAAAAAAAATTGAATCAAAACTTGACAAGATCTTAGCCATTGAAACTTATAGGGAAATCCGGAGTTTGACGCGCATGACAATGTACTGTTTTACGACGATCCGAAGTAAGGCCTTTTTATTTATTTTCATCTGAATGCCAACAGTAACCCGTCTATTAACAATCGCTTATATCGACAGAACAACTGAACCAAACGTCAAGAAGACGATTACGTACATGCCATGAAGATGCGGGACCGAATACAGATGCCACTGACCTTTAACATACTGGTAATACAATAAGTGCTTCAAAAATCGGGGATGGGATGAAAAATGGGAAAGGCGTTTGGTGCACCCTTTTAACATCGAAAGCGTAAACATGTTTTCATTGTGAAAGACGGATTGCATAATCTCGTTAGTTGCGATAATCTGACAACTGGAGGTCATGTTGGAGTGAAGCTTTCACAATAGCATCCTACATCCTACATTATCCAGCTTGAAAGTGGTTTCTCTGGATTAATTCATTACCATCGCGTGACCCTAATGGCGCCCTTAATGGATGCGCGTATTTACACAAAGGTATCACCTTTTCCCTTATTTATACAGTGCCGAACAACCAAGTGAGCTCGAGTCATTCTTGCTTACCCAAATTCCTCAGAAGTAGATTTGCTTTCACATCTTAAAGGTCGCTAGTGCAACGACTAAACATGTTGCATGGAAGAACAAATATATTGTGGGTGTATGGCGGCTATGTTATGCGTGATTATACTGGATGATGAAAAATGAAAACACCATAGTTGTCGACTTCTTGTGATGATTGAGGGGGATAATTGGTGTTGCGAGTCTCTGGCAAGGAAGTGGAGCGACCGAGTGGGGGAGGATGTGGAAAAGGGACGACCCCCCCCCCCCCCCACAGACCCACACAAACACGTACACACCCACACCCACACACACACACACACACACACACACACACATATATACGGTAGTTTTTTTTAAGCAATACAATAGTTGATCCTTGACAATTACATTTCAGAGCATACCACAATGATTATCTTCATCAATGTATCTGGTCCTATTTCACAATGAAGATAACCATCGTGTTACATTTCAAGTTTCACTCAATTACCTACCGCAAATTGAAGGTCTCCGGAAGTGGGCCGAGGTCACACAATCATAATCATCGCACTTTACATTTGAACCCCTGTTTCGCTCCTGCCTATGTTTCGTTGTTAATTATTTTCATGATCGAGCGAAGCGAGCTAGCAGTTTTATAGAAATAACCTTGGTTAATAAAGTACGAAATATCATATACGCCTTTATCGTATGATGATATGAACCTATGTGTGCGCGCGCGCGCGCGCGTGTGTGTGTGTGTGTGTTTAAATACATTCTTTGTTCAAGCGAAATGATGTACCCATATCATTGCTACATATTACATCGACGCATCTATGTTCTTAAGGGAACTTCTAAATTTCGAATTTCGACTTAAAACGTGTCCATATCTTTAATCTATTTTTATCAATTTATCGATATTTTTTTTCTTCCTCTTTTTTTTTTTTTTTTTTTTTTTTTTTGGGGGGGGGGGGGGGGGGAGCGTTCATTGTATAGGCACCCCCCTGTCCTCTTTCCCGGGATTGACACCCATGCTTCACAAAAATACACATATTGTACTTTCCCTTGATTGAAAGGTGATCATGACGTACTCCAAAGCTGGGCATATGTTTTGCCAATTGATGTATACTACGTTGCATGTTGCAACTACTAGTAATGTCTTACTCAATATGAGCTATACCATTGCATGTTAGCATATTGTTCGTTCGCTTATCGACTCCACTTATGCACTTAAAACTTCAAACATCTCTAAGAGTGTAATGCAGTGTAGGGGAGCTTTCAAGAACATTGAAATCTTTGTTTGTCACACGTGACTTTTTACACACATTCCATAGAGCAGCAGATCATCTTACCCACAAAGGGTTAGGGAAATTTACCCAAGTCTACAGACACATACTGTGTTGAGGCATCGTCAAAAAATATGTTCCTAGAAATAAGACTTCAACCTGACTTCCTACACGGGAAGCATGTAGAAACATATACGAGAAGGAGTCTCTGCATTTTAGACCCAGTTATTCACTGACTGAATGACATATTTGTGCCCGCAACTAATTTACCCTGTATCTATACGGAATGCTCCTTTTGCACTTAGAAAATGCGCTTTGCTCCTTTGGCAACGCCCCGTAACTGAGTGTGAAAATTGCAAAAAAAAGAAAAGGAAACAAAAAAGATGGAAAACAACATGCGGTGCTTCTTCTTTATTTTTCGATTTCTTAAACGTCATTAGTTACCATTTAAACTGTTCTCGGAGAAACGTTAAAGTAATCCATAATGTTAAGCCCACAATCAATAAAAGAACTTTATATTATGTTGTTATATCATACTTAAAAGATTTTTTAAAATTCGTTTTACCCGTATATGTGATGAATTATGACCTCGCCTATGACATTAATGTGTGTTGTCAATTTAAAGAGAGGTCAAAATTAAAATTTCAATGAATTTTTTATGACGTGTCCGAATTTGCTGAAACGTTTATTTATCTCTTTCTTTCACCTTTTCTGGTTCTATGGAAAGCAAGTAAGTTTAAAGATATCCTTATGTGTGCCGACATGCTCCCAATTTGACATTAAATGCTTTATTCAAGACAAAGCCTAGACATCAATCTCATGGACAAGAAATGTTCACTCGTATTGTCAATCCACTATATTGAGTACATTGCCAACAAACTCACAATCATGCGCTTTTGACAAGTACTTAGGAGAAAAATCGCTTCTTCGTACTTGATCATCCTTTGAGTAACCGCACCTTCGCCTTCAACACCCTTTCGTCAAGCTATTCAAAGAAGTAGTCTTCAATTTTCAACTTATTAAAAAATACGGCATAAGTGTGCACCTGAAAACAAACTTACTCTTTGCACTTAGACTCGCGTCTTTGATTGCTTCTTCGGTGGTTTCATAGTCGCTTAGTGGAAGGTTATGCATTTCCAGATCAACGGTGCCGCTGGCGACCATCTCGTTCATGGCTATTTCAAAGAGCGAAGAAAAACCGGGATATTGCCACACAAGTGCGAATCGGCGCCAGTTGAACCAGCGGTAAAATGAGTCTACAGAACGGGCTAGGACACCTGTTTTGAAGGAAGTTCGGGTTAGAGTACGAAATCTGGCCTTGTCATCAAGTATAGCCGATGTCGACACTCCGGTGACGACGGGTAGGTCCCAGTAGTTCGCTAGATCGCCGACCCCGACCGTCTCGTAGCTGCAGGGTGGACCTAGGAAACCGTCCAGCGGGTACTGGGCTTGCATCTCTGCCGCAATGCCGGGCGCCTCCATGACCGGTCGGCCGCAGTCTTCGCCTGTCTCGCGGAAAACATATGACAATGAAAAGTTCAGGTAAAAGCCATTTTGGGCGTCATCGTTTACCCTCTCGAAGGCGAGGTCGATTGCAGGGAGCAGGTGTATTTGGTTGAGATTGTGAGGTGGACCTGAAAGCAGGAGCGCAAGGAGAACGCTTATCATCGTGAGAGATTAAAATTAAGCAATGTTTCAGGGGAAGAGTTAGACGCCATCAGAGGCTGGAGTGACAGATAATAACGAGATCATGATGAAGATGACGTGACAGTGACCAATCGACAGTCAGGAATCTACACTTGACTTGATCATGTCGCGTTTGTGCTGGCGTTCATTCAATTTTTCAGCTAGATCAACATTCTCTCTGTCTACCAACAAGAATGTAAGATGTCATCTAATGAAAGCAGAAATCTTCATCCAGAAAAAGATACCCCAACGTCGTATCCAATCACAGGCGGCGATTGCCCGCGGTAACTGTTTTGCGACCTTCCCTGCACGAGA
This sequence comes from Arbacia lixula, assembly GCA_963669155.1. NCBI lineage: Eukaryota > Metazoa > Echinodermata > Echinoidea > Arbacioida > Arbaciidae > Arbacia > Arbacia lixula. Next base: position 6,395,500 of record OZ022576.1, read on the forward strand.
AAGGTATCGCTGCCTGCGGCTATAGCGGGGAAGCTCGAAATAATGAGACCCGTCTCGTCTTCCCGCGAGGCATCGTTAAACAGACATTTTCATTTCACTTTTCCGAATGAATGAATGAACTCGTGTTTTCACCTCAACCATAAAATTACTAAACCCATTGCGTATCATTGAAGTGTCAAACTCGTAAAGCACTAGTTGCAACGTATTTGTGTGCAGGCTTGTGAATGATAGTAACTGTCTCGAGAGTGCATTCCCAAACGAGTAAGAAGGATACGTAAATTCTCGCAAGTGTTGTACATTGGTGTTCCAGTACGATGTCGGTATGTGTATGTGTATGTGTGTGTGTGTGTGTGTGTGTGTGTGTGTGTGTGTGTGTGTGTGTGTGTGTGTGTGTGTGTGTGTGTGTGTGTGTGTGTGTGTATGTGTGTGTGTGTGTTGGGGGTGGGGGAAGCGTGATATTGGGAGGGGGTTAGTAGATTGATAATGACGAATAAGTCAATATTATCCTCAAACGTTGAAAGTCATTAAAAATCAACTCCACAATTGGAGGTGAGTTTCACACTGTCCAGCTAACATTGCGAGTGTCCTGTTTGTTTTTGTTAGCTCATAAAGCTTTTAACCTGTCTTATACAGATGTGAGTTTTCCAATCTACCCCGCCTTCTTTCCCTTGAGAGCGGTTCGTTTCTCCCTGTACGCGAGTACCGATGCTGTTTGTGGTGTTGAATGCATTTCAGTTATCATGGATCAGTGATGAATGATTGATCATATAAGTGACGTATCGACGACATGGCAGAAATTGATTCAGTCGGAGGCGGGATACACTATTGCAAATCGATGTTATGCTACTTAAAGAGTAGGTCTATGTCAACGACCTCGTTGCAGGACAATATATTTTTGTAATGATTAATAGGTGGGTCACACCAAAGAAATATCGTAGGACAAACCAAATCCCCAAAGGTCACAATCGCTTTCGTTTGTATATTCAAAACGCGGGCCCTAGTATTTGCGTAAATGAATTATAATTCTGCCATTCAGATATAGATTATGCAAACAAAACATTTATTCGGACCTACTTATGTAATACACAATGGATGAAGTCAAGCGCGCGTTACGAGCATTGATTTTCATTTAATCTTTTGTGCTTGGTAATGAATTATAATTATTGCGAAGAAAGATTAACTGCCCCAAGTCAAACAGTCAAGACTGGTGGCCATCTAGCGTTCCTTTTATATTTTAACATAAATAAATTACATTCACTGAGAATAGCATGATAAAGCACGAACCACGATGATGAACGTCTGATGCAATTTTTTTTATTCTCTTGCATTAATTAATTAAATTCATTGAATGTATTTCGTACTATTTTGTAACATTACTATAGGTTTTATATGTATATTGTCTGTAAAACATGTGCAATTCATCTATGTTCTGCTAATCATGTTCTGATTTTTGGTAAGCCGTGTGAATTGATTTGAATTGAATTGAAGCTACATTCATAATTCCAAATGAATGAACGAACCCATGTTTTCACCGCAACCATAAAATTATTAAGCCCATTGCGTATCATTAAAGTCTTAAACTCGTAAAGGATTAGTCGCAAGGTATTTGTGCTGTTTGTGGTGTCGAATGCATTGCAGTTATCATGGATCAGTGATGAATGCTTGATCATATAAGTGACGTATCGACGACATGGCAGAATTGATTCAGTCGGAGGCGGGATACACTATTGCAAATCGATGTTATGCTACTTAAAGAGTAGGTCTATGTCAACGACCTCGTTGCAGGACAATATATTTTTGTAATGATTAATAGGTGGGTCACACCAAAGAAATATCGCAGGACAAACCAAATCCCCAAAGGTCACAATCGCTTTCGTTTATATATTCAAAACGCGGGCCCTAGTATTTGCGTAAATTAAATATAATTCTACCATTCAGATATAGATTATGCAAACAAAACATTTATTCGGACCTAATTAGGTAATGCACAATGGATGAAGTCAAGCGCGCGTTACGAGCATTGATTTCCATTTCATCTTGTGTGCTTGGTAATGAATTATGATTATCGCGAAGAAAAATTAACTGCCGTAATTCAAACAGTCAAGACTGGTGGCCAGTCTTTTATATTTTAACGTACATTTATTACATTAGTTGAGAATGGCATAATAAAACAAGAAATACGACAGCGAACGTCTGATGCTTCTTTTTTATTCTCACTTATATTAATTAATTAATTAAATTCATTGAATATGTTTCGTACTATTTTGTAAAATTACAATAAGTTTTATATGTTGTCTGTAAAACACATGTGCAATTCATCTATGTGCTGCTAATCATGTTCTGATTTTTAATAAACCGTGTGAATTGAATTGAATTGAATTGAAATTACATTGGCCGAAATGACATAATGAAAAACAGAATCGTGGAATCGTGATTACATTACGCAGTCTACTATTCCATACGAGATCCAAATGAACGTGTGATCAATATAGATCCTTTCAATAATGCGTTTGTACGTGTGCTGTAGGGACGAATCCCCCCGTGACCGTCAGGTCTCATATCAGAGGATTAACATTGTCTTTGTAGAAATGTACGACTTCTCCATGTTCCTAATTGAAGGTGGAGAAGTTGTAGATCTCTATACATACAATGTTGTTGCTTTGATATATATGTATATATATATAAGCAAAATAACATAACTTTTTGTCGTAGAGGTTTTGGGTAAAATAATTTGGCAGGATTGTTCCTTCACTTTTTAACTAACTTTTCTGTGAAAATCACATTCAATTAGTCATGCATGAGTGGGCACATTTTAGAGGCAAAAATGTCGCTTTTCAAATATCCTATGTTAACATGACAGGTCATGGTACATCTTTGTCAAAATATCATGAATTTTATATTTTCACCAAAATAAAGGGTTTTTAAAAGTTTCAAACTCAAGAGGGATGACTATATGGTAAACAGTACTCACTCAACCAGAACAATGGGTTTAGTGTCGGGATAGGTGTTAGTGTATCGAGAGATGGATGATAAACATTGAAAGGACATAAATTATGTAACAGAAATGGAATTCATCAAAAATTCATATATGACAGAATTCCAAAATTACTCTTGTGAAGTCATGGTTCAGTGAAAACACTTTAAAAATCGCACAAGAAATGCCAAAATGTATTGTTAAAACGGCATAAACAATTACCCCTGTGACTTTCATTTTCCTTTAAAATTTGCCCACTCATGCATGGCTGAATGGATTAGCGCGATTTTCACACATAAGTTAGTCAATGAGTTAAGGAACAATCCTTCCAAATTATTTTGCCCCAAACTTCTTCGATACAAAGTTATGCTATTTGGCTTGGGGGGGGGGGGGGGGGACTTACTTTTGTTGTTGTGTTTATATATATATATATATATATATATATATACCAGTATATGAAAACATCATTGTGAATAGATAATCCACGCAAATTAAGCGCGCAAAGGCTTACACTTAACGTAGTCATATGATTTTCAGTACCTAGTGGATTGCATGTAGCAAAGGAGCAGGCGCATTTTGACTTTGGAGAAAGTGCAATTTTTAATGTAAAGAGCAAGTATAAGTTAAGGTGTCAAGAGCGTCATTGGAAGTCTGAAATGATATTCGTTTATCTCGTCCTTCTATGTGAAGTAATATAAATCAGTTACAATGCCAAAGTCTGGTTTGTGCAAAATGTATACCTTATACGAATAACACAGTACTCAGGGCCGTGTTATGTACATAATATCCCCTAATTGATTCACCTACATAATCACCTCACCCCGTCTTAGCACTTGCGTGCGTTGTTATGTAATCAGTATGTTCAGTGTAGTTTGCGCTCCTGCATGTTACAAACTGATGATAATTACAAATAGTTTACATACTTTTACACTACACTATGTATTCTTGATCGGGGCTGCTAAATTATTACCTTGGTGTTTCGTCTCTTTAAATATGATTTATTATGATTCCGTATTCTTTCATTGAATATACATTTATGTGGAAAAAGGATACGTATGAAATTTAAAATGCAATGCAAACCATGCCTGAAAAAATGGGGCGCAGATAAATTGTGGGAACAATCAATGGTGATACACGTTTTCAGAGCAAACATCGGTTGTGTTCATGAAATATGTATTTTTTCCGGACGGACTGAGGAAGTAAACAACAGATACTTTATATGAATAGCACAGCGCTCTGGGACGTGTTATGTACATAAGATCCCCTCACTGATTCACCTACATAATCACCTCACCCCGTCTATGGATTTGTTATGGAAGGATATGGAGCAACTTTCTTTCTTTGAACCCATGCGTGGCACCGCCGAAAAATTATGCGGTCTCAGCATGTGCTTTTCAGGTGTTTTAACAAAAACGAACAGGATTGCGTAGCAACGGTTTCTCAGAGAGAACAAAAGAAATGTAGAGTCTTATTTCGCTTTTCCAGTTCTGTTGGATTGCATCAATACTTTTGTGAGGAAAAGAGATATCAGCGAACAAAAATAAACAGTATTTTTCTAGTAAAGTATCTCACCTGCACGCAAATGCACGCAAACTCTGTTAATGAAAATAAACCGGAAAGTGAAGAAATTTGTTAATTGTGTAAGTGAGAATATTATCTTATATCTCCGTTTGTGCATCATTGAACAATTATTTAGAAGAAAACCGAGTACAGGATCTTAAGTGGTGTTGTCCTTAACTTTCTTGAAAATTGCCAAAAATGTGATAAGAAACACAGCTTCGAGAGACAAAACAGGGAATTAAAGATATTTCTTTCCAAGTTGACAGCAGCTAAATGTCGGTGCCGCGCATGGGACATCAAATAATTGTAGTGATCGTGGAATGGTTTGGAAATTCATTAGCACGCTTTAGTATCCATACAGATGTTTTAATATATTATGCTCGAGTTGTTTCTCCTTCCTAACACATACCTGGTTTGCGCTCCTGCATGTCACAAGATGATGATGATTACAAATAGTTTACATACTTTTATACTACGCATGTATTCTTGATCGGGGCTGCTAAATTATTACATTGGTGTTTCGTCTCTTTAAATATGATTTATTATGATTCCGTATCCTTTGATCATTGAATATACATTTGTGTGGAAAAAAATGATGCATATGAAATTTAAAATGCAATGCAAACCATGCCAGAAAATGGGGCGCAGGTAAAATATGGGTACAATCAATGATGATACACGTTTTCAGAGCAAACATCGGTTGTGTTCATGAAATATGTATTTTTCCGGACGGACTGAGGAAATAAACGACTGGTGTGGATAAAGGGCAGTAATCAAATTGACCTAAGTTTTTTGCGGGGTGTCCAATAGCGCCAGTGGGTCTAATAGTATTAGGGGGAAAATCGAACACCGGTTGACAGACAGGATTGTCGATATTTTGTGTTAGAAGGTAGATAACAAAGAAGCAATGTTCCATTGCCTTGCCATTGTGGTAGTCATATTCAGTCTTTATATCCAGAACGGGAGCTCGTAGTCGTTAAAGCGTCCAAGGAAAGGTAACCTCGACAGGCCCGAAAGAAATAAAGGAACACTTTTAATCGATACTAGCTTAAATGCAAGTAATAATCGTTTGAATATTTCGCTTCATTCTCATTTTCTTAACAAATTAGTACCATAACATTTGTGTGTACTGTTAAATTACACACAACAATATGCAAGTTTACATCTAATGAAAACAATATTATTAACATTAGGATAATGCAACTTTACCAAATGTGCAATTTTGAGCCCGATTTGAGTTCTAGCTTTTAAGATATCATCAATTTAGCTGTCACATGTTTTAGTTTACATTTTGGGCGTCTTGGGGTGCCCCACCAATGGGAAATGCAGTTACTGGTCATTTGAGTACTTTTGAAGAATGCCCAACATTTTCCATGGGATCTGCGGGGGTTCCCTTCATATGTCTGCTAAACGGCCAATCCAGCAAAGGGGTGGACTCCCGGCATATACAAGTTGTTACACGTGACTATGCCTGTGCTGTACTGAGGAGAGAAAAGTATGAAACTGATGTACAGACTGAGATGATTGGCAGCAGGAAATCGCCTTTGTGTGAAAGTACCTTAACGAAGATATGAACACCCAAATTATTCACCAGACATTTGCGATAGAGGGCGTTTAGACTCTAGCACTCGGCATCACAATTGGTTGTCGTATCTTGACGTAATCCCACGAATTCCATGTTCTTCTCCAAGCTTAGTTATTCTCATGTAAGCACTTTAAAATTGTGTGTGTGTGTGGGGGGGGGGGGGGGGGGGAGGGGGAGAGACTGTGATCGAGTACCGATAAATAAGCTGGATTTTATTGTTGTTGATGGTGTCCGAACCCATTATAGGTCTAGTTGTAATGTATTAACGATGTTTACGTCATACAAACATTGTCACAAAAGATATGTGGAATTGTTTTCAACATGTGCTCAAGGGATGTATAGAAAGAGAGAGAGAGAGTAAAGAAAGAGAGAGAGGAGAAAAACAAGATGGAGAGAGAGTGTGTGTATGAGAGAGAGAGAGAAAAATAGATAGATAGAGAGAGAGAGAGAGAGAGAGAGAGAGAGAGAGAGAGAGAGGGTGACCGGTCATCCCCGCCCCCGTCCCCCTCTAAAGGCCCATTGTTCCTGTAATTCAGGGTCTGATTTCACGAAAATATGTTTTTGCTTTGCTCTGTGGAGTTCAGGAAGAAAATAATACTTATAATAATAATTAGCGATTATTGTATAGCGCATAAAACGTGTCGTTACGCGCTGTAGAGAAAGACAAATAGGATGCAAGATGTACAGGGTTTCTAACATCAAATGCATAATGCTAAATATGCTAAATAATACATGCATATATTAGCTGATAAATAAGCGCGTATTTCAATTGGTCTAAAATATATCAATTGAATGAATAGTTTTAAATTGAATGTTTCGGGGGATTGTTCCATAAGGTTGAGACAATGTAAGCAGTACTGCGTTTACTAGACACGGTCAGAACTGGTGGAAAAGCAAGGTATTTTTCTTATCAGAAGGACGATTTCTGAATGGTATGGACAATTTCAGGAATATATCACCTTTTTTGAGATTGAGATGGAGAATCGGCATGGATTGGGGGGGGGGTAGACAAATACAAAGGGAGGAGAAGAGAGAGAGAGAGGGGGGGGAGGAGGGAGAGAGAGAGAGAGAGAAAGAGAGAGAGAGAGAGAGAGAGAGGGGGGGGAGGGAGAGAGAGAGAGAGAGAAAGAGAGAGAGAGAGAGAGAGACAGGGACAGATAGAGAGGGGAATTGACAAAAAAAGACCATACAGTGTACATGGTGTACTCAACTTATGCGATTAAAGTGTTTTCACTTCCAGAAAAGGGTTCCGAATCATCAGTACTAGTTATCATTACTCTTAAGCCCAGTTAATGAAAGCAATCATACGGCGCATATCAATTATATGATATGGACATGAATTGAGACAAGGCTTGCGGGAAGGTAAAACCGTACTTATAAGGCCAAATCCTAAAATATATATTCCCCAAAGTATTGTGAATGCCAGGTGAATTGTCTTTTTTCTTATGTGCGATCCACTTCTATAAAGTGTAACGATTTATCCCCAAACCAATCCATCCTCAATCACACCGCAGAACATTTTTTTATCAGTGATGTACACATACTATTCCTCGTAGATTTTTTTTTTAGAAATGTTAAATTTGTGATTCCCTGCTTAAAATTGCATGTTTTTTTTTGCTAGGTAGATACTAATTCCCCCTTTGCTTTATCGCCCCAATCAGGAAGCGGTACACATTAGGAGTGCTAGATTGGCAAAAGAACTTCTAATCACTTATATTCTATACTTGGAAATACACACATTCTCTCCATTACTGGCTCTAATCAATGCTCAGGACGACCAGCCAATTTCGCACCCTCCCCTCTCACCCCAAAAGCCCTGTGGTATCGTATTGAAGCTATTTTATTTTGTATTTTTTTGATTTATTGCACATTCAACACTAAACACCAACAGCAGCAGCATATCATGGAGTTACTCATGAAACCCTCTTTGATACAACGCTGTTCTGTTGTTATTGCTTTGATTCAAAGTAATCACACGAATACATATTTTAAGCATTATCTCAAGAAGTCCTTGCCATGTACTTTTTTAACTAAACAACTGTAGTGCGCACTATTTTGATTCTTCTGATGACACATGTACGTTGTTTAAGCATCTTCCCGACGATGCAAGTGAGATGAGATATTAAACTCGAGTCGAAGTGCAAAAGAACATTCTTTACATATCAACACTACAATGTACTCCAATCAGGGAGAGGGGAACTCCCTTTCTACATGTCACACCGCTCGGTTGCCGCTCACTCGCCGTGATACTAAATCCGCAGAAAAAAAGAACATGTCTACGCCGCTGTGCTCGTTACTGGCCGTTAGTGCAATAGGTCTACTTGGAAAAAATGTGCGTTAGTATCATAGTCAAGACACTAATCTTTAAGGGATAGTTCACCCTAAAATTGTGTTTGTTTCAATAAAAGCAGACACTTAAAAGAAACATATAAGTGAAGGTTTGATGAAAATCCGTCAAAGGATAAGAAAGTTATGATCTTTTAAAGTTTTGATTTTGTGGCGTCTTTTGCGAGGTGCTCTTCCATATGTTGTGTTCGAGTTGTTTTTCTCGAAAATTTGCATATTCTCAAAAGTTATGTATCCTTTATATGTTAATTTGATTCATCATTAGAAATACGTTTTTACACACATATCTGTATGAAAAAAAATCATTCCGTTGTCATAAACAGAAAAAGAGCAATTCATGTAATTTTATTGTACATAACAATTATGGGTGAGCATCTCGAACGTGATGTCACAAATTTGAAATTTCAAAAGATCAACTTTCTTATCCTTTGACAGATTTTCGTCAAAACTTCACCAATTTCACTAATGTGTCTATTTCATGTTTTGACTTTTATTGAAATAAACATAATTTTAGGCTGATCTATCCCTTTAACGAAGCAAAGTTTAAGTCACACTTCGCCCATCTACTAGCAGGAGCATTAATTTGTACAATATTATATATAAACGCGCAAATATATTGTTTCCTAAAATTTCGAACAATGTAGATATTAAGTGCATACGCATTTCAATGTCGTGTTTTGCTCTCAAATATGTTTTGCTTAGTAATCGTTGGATTTACTTGCGTTCAGTAAAGTTTGACGACTCGTTTTTGCGATCTGAAGTTTACTATCTATCACTTTTTTTGCAACATGAAATAAACAGCATCGCCATTTATTATGCGCCTTATGTAAATTGATATCTTTCTTACGAACAAAGAGATGTTTCGAGTCCATGTAATATATCGATCAATATAAAGGATAGACATGGAGATATGTAAGACTAATGCAATAGTCGTGATGGGGGTTCTTCCCAAGAGCAGGTCCTGTTAATAAGGACAAATTGATGAAATCAAGTAAAGTACATTATCTCTCTATGCACCCACCTCTATTTTTCATTGTAGCATTACCCAAGACGTCATAGTACGAGATCGGTTTGTCTGTGGGAAGAATGTCCCCTGCCAGCACATCATCACTCCCTGGCAAAGGGATAGTACAGGTCAAGACGGCAATGGACGAGTCGTTGTCCTTATTGTACTGCCAGATCAGCGCGAAATTGCTCCAGCTAAAATTCCGAAGGATAGCTACGGTGACCCTGACGAGCGACCCCAGTCCGTACGACGTCCGCGTCATGGTGGGGAAACGTTCGCTCTTCTGAATGAACTGCAGGGCTGGAAGAGTCGGGGTGAGGATGGGGATGTCCCAATACGTCGCCAGATCTCCGGCCGACGCCGCCTGGTCGCTGCAAGGCGGGCCCAAGAACCCCGCGACGGACCTGAAGAGGTACATGCTTGCGGCGACGTAGAGGACTTTGCCCGGATGGTCGCTGCACCCCGTCCCCGTCTCGTTCATCACGACCGACAGGCTGTAATTGGTGTACAGCCCCGACTGAACCCGCCGGGACACCACCTCGAGTGCGATGTCGACGGCGGGCTTGATCTGGGCTGTGCTGATGAAGGCGGGCTCTGACGGCGACAGGAGACCAAGGACAATGTCGGGTACGTCATCTTCTCTTACTGGGGCAGATCTAATCAACTGCCATGTTGCTATGAACACGATACGCATCACGTGTAATATCAACTTCATTCCGCAAATATTTGTGATCGCTTTTTTTATAGCTTCACGACGCTTCCAAGAATATCAGATATGGTACACACTACGTGTCCTTAAAAGGAACAAAGTTTCTCATCGTTATTCGCAGCACGAATGTTCCACAAAGGTGTAAGCCAAATCTACCAATCGAACGCTTCTTATGATAATACTTCACGCCTAATTGGCCATGGCAAGGACAGACACCGGTGTGGATCTAATTATAAAGTGAGCTATGCTATAATTATGTTACCTAGTTACAACGAATTGCCTTATGTTAATGATTTACAACTAGGGTGCGGTGGTTACTCCGACTACGTAAGAGGTGCACATCAACTCATTTTGAGGGAAATGAAACTTTGATCTAAAAAGGAGCGCACTTCCGCTAATTATGGCAATATCGTTGCTACGCCATCTCACTTGGAGACACTTGGGGATCATTTATCATAACAACTTGACACATAAAGTAATTATAAGCCAATTCCATCGCCTTCGCCTCGCAACAAATGAGCTTTTCATCCAGTATGCTTCATCTTGCCCAAGTCTTCAAAAGAAAAGGTCCCCGAGAAGTATGGTGTTGTCATGTACCCCCCCCCCTCCGTCCAACAAAACCCAACTCACCCATACACACACACAAACACATACACACACACACACACACACACACACACACACACACACACACACACACACTATCCACTGTGCTCCTTATATAAACACACACACAAAAGTAAGTCCCCCCTTTTTAAAAATAGCATAATTTTTTTTTAACAAAACACGTTTAAGCAAAATAATTTCGCAGGAGTATTCCTAAATTCATTGACTAACTTCGGTGTGAAAATGTGACTGATCCGTCAAGTCATGCATGAGTGAACACACATCAATGGCAAAAATGTGACTTTTCAAAAATCACAATGGCCGTTTTGGGGGGAATTGTGATATAGGATCTCGACCAATTCTGTTTTTGGTGAATGATTAAGTGCTATTTATGATAATCATCAATTGTTTGACCCCCTTTCACATTCCCTCATATTTAAAATATTTTTTTGTTTAAGTTTGAATGAGCTCAATTTAAATAAATCATCATTCCTAATTTTCAAAGAGGAGACAACCATGAAGTTTATTCAAAAAGTCGAATTGACTTTTTCCAGTAAATGCATATTTTCTAAAAACATAAGAAGTTATAACAATACCATTGTTGAGTGCTCATACTACATAAACAAAGCAAAAAAATACTATTATTTGTTGTTTTGTGGCATAAAAATTACTCCCGTGACTTTTGAAAAGTGACACTTTTACCTTTAATACAAGCCCATTCATGCATGACTTGACAGATCAATAACATTTTCACACAGAAGTTAGTGAATGAGTGTAAAAACACCCCTGCCAAATTATTTTGCTTAAACTTGTTTTGTTAAAAAGTTAAGGTATTTTGAAAAAAAGGGGGACTTTCTGCTTTTGCCGTGTCTAGTTCGATGTCTGATTACCATACTGTGTTGGTATTATGTCGCGTCACATCCGCAGAATGATTCAAATGGTAGAAATAACAAATATATATCAAATAGAAACTTGAACGTAAATCAAGGTTCCTGAGCAAGTGAGCAGTACACACTAACTGTAAAAGACAAAAAAAAAACAACAACAAACAAACAGAGAGTAGCTCCTGTAGGATGACTTAAGGAAAGTGTATCTCTTTGTCGAACTTTGCACATAATATCTTACTTGCAGACGCATTGCTAATCTTCCTGAGCTCACTTGGCAGTTCATCACCCTCGGCCTGTATAGATTTGAGTGTGATGCCGTTTTCCGCCATTCCTAGTGGTATATCCCTACCCACCATGTTGTAATACGTCCTCGGTAAATACAGCTGATGAGCCCGAGTCCACCCAAACCAGTGGAAGGCACTTGACATCGCTTGGGCTATTGTCATCATCGACAGGGAAATCTTTGAGACGGTCTTAAAGCGTGATTTGTCATCGATGTCATTGGCACCGGCGATAGCATAAACAGGAAGGTTCCAGAAGGCAGCTAGGTCTCCAACCCCCTGCGCCGCCTCCACACATGTGAGGACGTAGAAGGCACTGGCATTGTACAGGTAATACAGCTCAGCAGCATGAGCGGGGCCGATGATAACACCCGTCTCATGACACGCAGAAAAAGCAGTGCGCAGGATGTAAGAGAAGTGAATATCCTTATGATATTTCCCGAGGTTGTTGTTCTCTTCGATGGTTTCGAGCGCGATGTCAAGGGCAGGCTTCATGTGTGTCTCGTTCAGTACATGGTTTCCGATGGTTGAAATAATGCCCAGAGTGACATCCTCGCCACAAGTCGATCGTGTGCAGACAAGGACCACGGTGCAGAAACGCAGGGCGAATTCGACAACCGTTTCTTGAATCATGGTTCTCGTGGTTTCCCTGGGAGCTCGGGAATCGGTGATCATCCACATCTATAATATGCTGTCCACATGCAATATGCTGGCACTAGTGCTACGCACGGATATGCACTGGTACACGTTGTAACCTATGGTGCTACACATCTTCAACTCAGTTATTCCACATACTGCTTGAAATCAATGAATATAAATTCCATCCCTCTTCAATCATGTAGAAAAAAGAAGGAGTCGATTTTAAGATTTCCATAGCAATCATAAGCAGAATATATCAATGTCGATGCTCACAGTATATAAATGATGATCCCATAAGTCTGGGAAAGCACTGTGGGTAATTTATGTAATCACGACGAGTGTGATATAATTGCTTTCTTGGTGATCGGCTTGCGGCATTCGCAAAAAGGGCCAACGTGCTAGAAAGATTCACCATCGTGGATTAAGCCTGAGTGATCTCCCTTCTTGACTCTCTCTCACTGATCATGGTAATCGGGCCTGGGGTTACCCATTCCTCATCTCAACATTACCATACCAAACGCCACCAGCCCGAATGCGAATTCCCATTAGAAGTAGGCGGTGTCCTCGTCACACAGGTACACGCTAAAAGCAATTCTATTAAGAAAGAAATGCGTACTTACAGAAGCAGCCCCTGTTACAAAGCGTGTGATGTCTATTCAAAGTACGTACTGCCTCCCATAATAATGAACATTAGTGTGATGAGATAATACAGGGCACTGCTGTGCACTTCGCCACATCAATCTCGAGGACACCGTCATCCACCGTGACTTCACGGTTGTGTGTTTTAGTGTTATTACAATCAGTTATTTAATCATATTAAATTGTATCATCTCATCGGGTACCTAGTTACTCATGACCCTAAAATGCCACTCGACTAAATTACAGGATGAAGATCTAAGTAAAAAGGGAATCCAATAAGGGAGGCTGGGCGAACTTGATGTACTCATATACCTCCGTCTTTCCGGTTTCAATATATTTTTACACTACTATCACTTGTAATTCATCAAAATTGTGTGGTTTTGAACACAAATATTGCATAAGCAGTTTTTATATCGACCGACAAAAAATACCTGACGCTACATGAGTGCCGTATTGTATACTTAAACCGTGCAATGATAAGTGCACCAATTGCAGTTTCATCATGATTATTTCCCCGCGCAGCTTTGGAGGAATCTAAATGGATGAAAACACACACGAAATGCACATCCGATCAGTGTTTTGTGTAGTTTTATATGCTTAAGAAATGAATATAACTGATCATTATGTTTGCGCATCTTCAATATCAGTAGCAATAATTAGACCACATATTTCGCCCAATTGACACTTTTGTCTTCGTAACTACAAAACATTTCAAAGACCACGAAGACTGGTGCGTCAGAGTGAAGTATGTGATGATAAACATGTGAATATCTCTTCTGGAAATCTGATACCACTTCATTCACCGTTACATGTGACGCTTATGAAACGCTATCCGCCGAAACGAGGTCTCACCGCCTACCCGTTATTACAGCCGCCTTGTTGGCCTCGTGTCTTGGGAATGAACAGCAGATCTCGCTCATCAAACACGCATCCATCTTAATCGCATGTGAGAGGAAACTCAAACACGAGCGTAACACGATATAGCGAGATCACTTTAATTTACGCAACTGGTAGTTCTGAAACCTCCGCGGCAGGATACATGTTGCGTCCGTAGAGAATGTTCATTTTAAATTCTCCATGGCAAAGTGTCTGGAATACCTTATCTCTGGCACTAGAGTAGGCCTACTAATTTAACTCATTATCTGCCACGAATAGGTTGTCTGGGTCATATTGTAAACATGTTTTTTTGCAGTAATGATGTTTGTAGGACATTGCGTAATAACGAGTACGTTAAATCCATAGGGTAAATAATCGGCGGGGGGAGAAAAAGACATTTACTGTAGCGTTTGACTCCATTTATAGATAAATACTTGCTCGATTATATTATCATTATGTCGAAAGACGCAGGCATATTATATCATTGAATAAATAGAATGTATTCAAGAACTGGAGTGACGCTTTGATGATTTGGTGGCAAAAAAAAATAATTAATTTTTAACATTTCCTTGAAAAACGCATGATCCTCCACATTTTTTTTTCTGAGTACATGAAAATACCCTTACCAAAGTTTATTGAATTAACACCATTATCACATTCCACTGAATAGAATTTAAACGAATCATTAACAAAATATAAATTGACGTACAAAATTTAATGGAATAAGATACAACTTGTTACATACACACACGCACACACCACACACACACACACACACACGCACCCACACACATACACACACACACACACACACACACACACACACATGCTCTCGAGTATCACTTCCCGATTAGTTCATCGGGTCAAAGCTCAAATTATATCGCCTTAATTGACTTTCAGTGTTAGGTATTTCCCTTTTTTAGGCTGCCATCCAAAAGGACAACCAATCTGCAATTTGGGGTTCTGAACGTAACACCTGCTCTTTTCATGCTTATATCCTTGGTGGCGTAGAGGGATAAGCTCCTAGTGCTACGCTTCCACTTAGTTACCGCGGCTACATGTATCTATACTGTTCATACTTAAGTCTCTGCATACTAACAAAACTAAGCTGTAAATCTTACCACTCTTTGAAAGGAAGGGTGTGGGGGGAATGTACCTTCTCATTCCGCCATGTCAAAAGATTCGAGATAATTCAAGGCTGTTCGTGATGATACATTAGTGTCAGTTATATGTTGAACACAAATCAGTAGGTAGTCCTCGACATGAATTTGTGTGTGCCCACCACGTACTCAAGACAGAAATCGACTTTTTCAGAAACGGCAAGAGCATTCGTGCAGTATACAGGTATACTGGCTGTACTATTGCTCTACTGAATGCCGTGCTATCATAATTTGTGTTTAATGGTGACTGGGATCGGTCCTTTTAAATCACATTGGCTTTTTCAACCCAAAACTAAAAAGAAAATGATTAATGTGAAAGTAGCGGGAATTTGACTTTTATGTCATTTTCTTCTCATAAAAATAACCTTTGAATAAAATCAAAGTATATGCGTCTTTACCATAATCTGCTCATTCGCATGTGTTTCTTTTGAAATAGAAACCTGGACATTCATCCCCCTTTCTCCTCTTCTCACTATCAACATTTCCATATTTTTTCGTGACCATGGTTACTCCCTACTGAAACAGTCGTTCTCCTACTTCAACTGAACATCGTAGACAGATCCAATTAAAATATTGAAGTGTGTTTGTTTAAGCCCCGGGCAACTCTCATAAACCACGAATCTAATCTGAAAAGCATATGAGGGTCATACTAACTTCTTGAATTTAACAAGAACTCCTGCAGATTCTTACGAGTGACTGAACTCGTGTCGTTCACCGACAATGCACGCTTGGCAGGCCAGCTTCTCAAGGCTTTGTACATCCGGAGGAAGGTGCAGCAGTCCTGGTAGAGGATGGAGCTCTGCGCCCAGCCGAAGCGACCAAAGATCACCCGGACGGCCAGGGCCATCTGGGACGCCGTGTAGGACACGCGGGTCAGCGTGTCCAGCCGGACCTTGTTGTCCAGGTCCGCTGCGATGGACACGCCGGTGAGGATGGGCATATTCCAGTAGGACGCCAAGTCAGCTACGGCTTGGGTCTCCTCGGAGCAGGACGGCCCGAAGAACGCGGCCACCGAATGCTCGTATCGGAGACTCGCCGCAATGGCAGGAGCGGTCATGGTGATCTCGTGCACGTCACATGAGCCAACCGTGACATTCATAACGTAAGAAAGGTTGAAGCTCGTCGGATACTCGCCACCGTGGTGTCGGATGTGGTTACGGATCCTTTCCAACGCGATGTCGAAAGCGGGCTTCATGTGTATCTCGCTCAGTCTGTGAGGCTGTTTGGTTAGCATCAAGCCAATTATCACATCAGTAGAAGATGCCATCCAAATCATACTCATCCAAACCAACAGGAAACATAGCCCTGCAGTCCCCAAGTCAAATTTCCTTTTCAGCCGCATCATTTCTCCGCAAGCATAGACTCATGATCCTGTTCTTGACTGTCGTGAAAGCACAGGCGTACGTGGTACTACTCTGCATGGGATCAGTGAAATGCAAAAATCATAATTCCTGCGCACTATGCTTGTCCACTATCACAGCGAGCAACATATACCGATGTCACAATGCTTATAGGCAACGCATGTACATCATTCTAGTTGTTTATCAAATCCTGAATATATCTTTTTTCCACCACCACCATATGATTAAACGAATCAATGATAAAGACTTGAAGCTTCCATTACTTGACATTGATATAACGTGTACATATATCATTTAGCGTTTCGGAAGGCGCAATTATTGTACAGATAAACCCAACAATCACCAAAAGATAACTACCAGATCGTAATTACAGTGACCAATCATTCTCGGAATATTGATTGTAACTGTCAGAGTGAGAGAATGGACTAAGTGATACTATGGTAATTGCTGTCAGGTAATGTGATGTATATTATCTATTTGATCCGACTGTCCTTTAAAAGCTCCATCGTCATATCATCAGCATCGAGCCTGCGATAGTAATAAATCCGATATCGAAAAGCAGCGCGCCAGTGGCCTGTTCTGCCTGCCTTTAAAGTCCTCGCGTGAAATAATGTGATGTTCTGTGGGACTAGTGCGCAAAATCTACAGCTCTAACAAATTCTCTCTCTCTCTCTCTCTCTCTCTCTCTCTCTCTCTCTCTCTCTCTACATCCTCCGTTTTCTGTAACTGCAACTCATAAGTGGATAAAAGTTTCGACTATTCTGCCCTACTCTGACAAAAGGAAGCAAGTGACAAATCACTGAAATCTTGGTTATTGGTATTCTTAGATTGTATCCAGCATTCCCTACATACAGGCAAAATCTGGACTAGAAATATCAATCTTGCTGCGAGATATTCAATCTAACATCATGTGGTGTTGCACTAATGCCAATGCAAGTGACCGACACATTTTGCTCATATACAAGAAAAGTCTCTTTTGTAAAGTTGCTTCCTTTTGTCAGATTAGGGCTTTATTGTTGTCCGCTTTCTTCTATCATGCGGACATTTGCCATTAATTTTGAAAAAAAAAGTCCGTCATGAAAAATCGGAATAAATAGAAAATTGGTTCGATGCGAGGGCTGGGGTGCATTAATCGATCGTATAGAGGACACTAATGGGCATGATGGATATGTTGGATTCGCATGATGTGCGCAGCTTTTAAAGCAAGCCATCTTGAAGTATTCATCTGGCCAATTAAAATCAACTCCGGATTTGAGGAGTAAAATTGTAAAACATTTTGCAACTACAGAAAACATATTAAGCATACTGCGACTTTGAGTGTCAGGTTGTACATGGGAAGTGTGTACCCCTTTTTTGGCTGAACTTCTAGGAATGAACTTGTTTCATGTTTGACTGGGCGTTCTAAATGATGATTTTCTTTCACGAGGAAAGTCTTCAAAGATTCACCATACAATCCTGCCCCTCTCCACACAGCAGTTCACAGATCTGGACAGATGTGGACATCTTGTAAACATTAATTTTGTTTTTCGTGCAGTGTTGCATCCATGATTTAAACATCGGGGTCGTATTACCGTCATGAGCAAACAATAAACTGTCATGGTATAGGACCAAAGTATCAGATCTTAATGACCACTCCAATCAAGGGGATAAACAAGAAGTAGAAGAAAGGATACGTCGAAAATCAAATGCATAAAGTATACGGGATAACGATCATGCCAAAATCGATAGCTTAAAAAGAGGAACCACCCTACGTGCGCGTGCACACTCACACACACACACACACACGCACACACGCACATACACACACACGCGCGCGCGCGCGCACGCACACACACACACACACACACGCACACACACAGACACAGACACACACACACACACACACACACACACCCTCTCTCTCTCTCTCTCTCTCTCTCTCTCTCTCTTTCTTTTCGGATACGCCGCTGTTGCTTCGATCATTACATTCTAGGCAGATTCTTTCTCATCAAATCGCAAACAAAAATACCGCGGGGAAAAGCAAATCCACAAAGAGGTTGAAGAGCTCACAACCCCACTCCTCACCCCTCACCGACATAGCTCTAGAATCGAAAAGTACCTGTTAACGAACACATTGCGCAAGACGTCCCGATCTTTTATATCTCAAGAAACAAATAAATTTTGGCTCGCCATTCCCAATTCGTGATTATGACACTAGCCGCTTTCTTTTCCCTACGTGTCAGGTTTCCGAAAATTTATTGCTAGGTCCATAAAACCGTCCGTGCCTGATGAATGATGTGTGGCTTTCGAGTATAACATTAATATCCTTACCCACTTAGCAGTGACAAACCTGAAATGGCAACCGGAGGAATAATTTATAGCCAGGCCCAAGGATCACTAATGAATGCTTGGATTATTAAAGCGAAGGTGCATCACACTCACATTACCAATGGCTCTCATTAGTCCGCTACAAACGCTGGCCCTGACGGGAAAGATAATAAGCTGACTAGCTACGTTTCAGCGGAGAAATTTGCTCTAATTCAGTTTAAAATTCATGGCGACACTTTTCAGGCATCATCATGTGATGCAACTGAATGAAGTTGTTCTACTAATAGTTGTTCATGTGTGCAACATAATAAGCGTGCAGTGGAGCTAAGATTAAGATTCACATACGGTATGAGGGATATCACATTTTATCGTCTTTGAAAGATTATGAGTTTTATTGTAATTGGTCAGGAGAGGGAGAAAAAAGAAAGAGAGCGAGAAAAAAAAGGGGTGGGGTGACGCGGTCAAATACGTTTTATGTGTGTGTGTGGCTGTATGTATATACTGTAAAAAGAGAGCGCAGGACAGAGAAAGGAAGATATATACAGATAAAAAAAAAAAGATCGGAGAGAGGGAGTACGTGTGTGTGTGTGTATGCTCCGTCCCCGAGTTCGAGGTTAACCTATTATTCTAATTCGTATTGTCACTTCATGACCTTGCCATATTTTCTTGAACAGCGTCCTCACACAACAAACATATGTTATCGCGGCATTATTACCCCTACCCCACCCCATCAAAAAACCTGTCTCAATATATACCCCCACCTCCCAAGAGCCACTCGTTATGCGACAGTAACATAACCACTGGGTCCATGTGGACTACCTACAGGAGTTTTCTATTTCAGGTTCTAGGGATGTCGTGCCTGTAGGGCAGGAGTCTGTGCTATGTAAGAAATTACATGCTTACAACTTCATCATAGCTTTTCGAGTTTGATCAGTGCATTCATGAATATACTTAATTGTGCAATACTTTATCATATAATACTCCCATCTTCATTACATGATATGAAGTTGTTAATGTTACTGTTGATTTACTGCGTTATGTCTTGTCCGCTGAATTTGTTAATAATGTTGATATGTATTGTATTGATCTATTTTCGTCATTGTTATGTACTGTAATGTACTTTTTTAATTGCCAGGGCCCTCAGTGACAGTAAATTTATAACTGAAGAGACCGTCCTACTTAAATAAAACTGGAAATAAATAAATAAATAAATAATTCTATGATAATTGTCCAATGAAATGCTCCTGAAATAATAAAGTTTTGATAGAGATTAGATTTGATACACTGTTGATGCAAGCTCTTCGTGTTACAGAAATTGTAACCTATGTATTTTTTTATGTAAACAAATACTGATATCGACATATGTCTGGCTTCCTACCTCTAAAGCCCTGGGAAGCATATAGCAGGTGTTCATAAACCGGATGTTGTTCCGAGATAAACAGCTGCAGAAGTAGTTTCCTGGCGTCATACAGAACACTAAATAGCCCATCTACAATGTCGGAATACATGGCGGTTTCTGTGGACAGCAACGCGACTTTGCGCCAGCCGAACCGCTCCATAATCTTTACAGCGACGTCACCCAGCGACGTTGCCGTGAACGCCGTCCTCGTCAACGTGCGGTATCGACGCTTGTCATCGAGTTTGCTAGCCACTGCGGCCCCCGTCAGAACGGGCAAGCCCCAGTAGGTGGCCAGATCAGTGACTTCCGTGGCCTCGTTCGAGCACGACGGGCCCAGGAAGGCATCTACGTGGTCGTTGTAGTACAACTGCGCACCCAGGGCAGGCGCGAGCATGACGGTGGCGCTGTCGCAGGACGAGGCGGTGGTCCGCACGACGCGCCTTACTGAGAAAAAACCGTCGTCGGGGCACACGTCGCAATGATGATTCCATTCCTGGATGGCCGCAGACGCGATATCGACCGCGGGGAGCATCTGGCTGGCATCGTAGAGACCGGGGTAGGACGCCAGAAAGACACCAAGAACTATAGTATTGTTAACCCCCGTGCAAGCCACAGGGGAAAATCCTGACATGAACAACCAGAGGAACATCGCGGTAGATACATGTATAGCAGCCATTATTGAACTCCTCGAGCGGGAAAATGCAATGCACTCAACACAGAAGACACCTCAACTTATAACCATCTTCCCCATGTTCTCCTGACGCTCTTTTTTACCTTCTGATTGTCTAGCTAAACAAGTGACATATTCCCCACAGACTGCGTCACTTTCTTCTCCCCAATCCCTCGTTGCCATAGCTTACTAGTGCCACAAACACGACATCAACTACGAATAAGATTATGCCAACATTATTAATGCCACTGTTACTTGGTCTGATACTGAAAAGGGATATTCCTAAGAGGTTATCAAATCGTAAATGTGATTGATATGGCTCCTGTAAATCTTTAAAACCTCATAAAGGTGAAGTGCTCTTCTTTTAAAATAAGGCGTCATCTGCCTCTGTTTGATCTGCATTTGACAAAAACCAATTAACTTGGCCATAATTCATCTGGTGTCTGGAGTACGCATTTCTCTATCATCAATTTATATCATACCAGCTCTTGGCATAAAAGCCGTGATATCTCATGTTTACTCGTGAACTTTCCATGCTAATTAGTACGTAGTAAGTAACCTTTCACTTTCTGACAAGCATTGTCCAAATTCATGACATCAATAAAGGAGAGATCACTGAAGATTCTTTGGGTGAGTGTTTGCGTCTGACGTAGATTGCCTCTTGGCGTCGAAGTTTAACCCAAATCATGAACAAAATACTACATCTTCAGAATGCATCTTTTGCAAAGTCCTGTCCTAGTTTGCATGGTTTGTCAAAAGGATGCAAGTGCCAAATCACGCATATTTTGGTTATCTATATTATTTCACTGCACCCAGCGTTCCTTACGCACTGGTAGAATCTTGGAAATGGGTATTAATTAAATTTTGCAAAAAAGTATCTTCCACGATGTTGCGTTGTACTGACGCCAACACAAATCACAGACACATATCACTCATTAACATGCTATATGCTTCATTTTGTTGAGAAAAAAGGTTGCTATGTTTGTTGGTACATTATCATCTTCGTTTGATGTCGTTATCTTGTATCGCCTATCATCTCCATCAAGAAAATCATATTACGGTTAACATGGTTAACTGGATTTGAAGTTAGATTTGAGAACACGGGACGGGACTACTAATGGTAAAACCAAATATCATAAACCAAGTATTTTTATAATAAAGACTACCTTTTCAGATTGATTCATACGTGCACACACAATATAAAATGATATAGGAACCGAAATTGCTCTGCCATTAAAAAAAAATCAGCAATCATTCTTAAATCGCATTGATTTGATTCATCAATCATCATGCCATTGTTGAAAGAAAATGATTTAGCTTTTTAAAAACCGATTCATTGATTGGCGAACTGTGCTTTAATCATTTCATTCATCCATCGATCCAGTCAATCGTCTGTAGTTTATTTGCTTACATCTGTACACAGTCAATCGTTAATACATGATTGATGATTTAAAACACGTCCAATCACTCTAGTAGATTGTCAACTCATCAATCGATTATCCAATCAACTAGACAGATATCCAATCTCTCACCGACTCACCCTTTAAACCAACTAATCAATCAATCACTCGATCAGTCAATCAGTAAATCAGTATAGCACTCAATCGATAAATCATTCTATCTATCAATGAATATCGCATAACACCCTTCTATCTACCCATTCAGCCATCAATCAATCAATCAATCAATTAATCAATTAATCGGTTAATCATTTATTCTTTGCGAGGGAGCCTTAGGTCGCCGATGTTCATCCGGAAATCGTTCTTTTTTTCATTTTTTCATTTGGATATAAAAATTCATCCTTTTCTTCCATTGTATATCACTTGACAATGACGGACAACACGTGAATAGCTTTTCTATATGATTGATTTTAATCATGGATCATTGACATCGTAAGTGAAAATAAAACTGTATATTTCACTTGTTAACATGTTTGATATACATCATAACGAAAGCGGTTTGCGCTGTCGCCGGTAATCACCCTTGCCGCCGGTAATCACCCTTGATAAAGCAAGACAAAATTGGCAATTGAAATTGGCAATCTGGAAATGCCAAGGCGGTCCACTACTCCGCCGGCAGAAAGAGCCATGTTAACGGCTAGGCAAAGGGTAATTTTATTGTGTGATCGGACCTTTACGGTTCAGTATTATCATGATTATTTTGTTAACAGAACGTTGCTCATCGTAGTGACTTCAGATATTGCCCGAGGTTGGTCCGAGATAAAAGTTTGGAAATGAACACCGCATTCACACTGTAAGGAATTCAGATTCTTTTTTAGCAAAAGAAAAAGGCGTTGAAGTACCTTAGTACTAGGGACAAGTGATGTTTCTGCCATGGCACTGGGGCATACTTCTGCGAAGTTCCCACCAATCAGATAGTCAGAAGCCATCCGTTGTGAATCAAATACAATATACACAGATGAAAACAACGATTGACGAATTTGTTTCACAGCGGGGTTACATGTCGACCAGTGAAAAAAGGCATATCACGACATCTGAATGCGAGGCATTAATATCACGAATAGTGGGTCAAATGGTGAATTACTCCCAACAATCGGATGCCTATTTTGCACAACAATCGTACATCCTTTGTTACCTCTGGTGGAAGCCATGGGCACGTTGCTTCAACTCTAATACACATCCATAACAGACTCGTCAATATGCCCTAAAGCCCCGCAGTGAAAGCATACTCCTGCACCTAAATAATATGCATTAACTGCTTTCAAAAGATGGTCCTCTGCAACGAATTAGTGTGATGCTGGTGACAACAAATGTCAATTTGTGCAAACTTCATTTAAATTATTCCAAATAAAAACAAGGAAAAGAGGACAATGACTTAATTTACCTGCTGACCTATATGTCTGGAATATAACAGGCTTTCACTTTTGATTGAATATCGTTGATGTTTGGATATCTAAAGTATCACAGGACATTATGGTGAACTTATTTTTATGTTTGGAACCTCCACACAATGCATGGCTTGTTTTCAGTATTACGTATGACCCGTATACTTTGTTCACAAAACTTTGCTAACAAAGACTTTAATAGATTGCCTGAGGTTTGACCGACATAAAATCATGAAAGCAAAACATAAATGAAAATTAATTCGAAGTAGAAATGATGAAAAAGGCAAACCAATCTTTACGAGACGTTACTTAGCGTAAATGACCAATTGCCTGTGAATACGAAGGCTGTTATTGTCTAATCTAACAAAAGATGGACCTTTCACAATGTTGGATTAATAATCAAAGACTAGAATAAGTTCTCTTTAGTTTAGATCTTAAATAAGTATGAAAACATAAAATATGTTGGAATTTTATAATGGCGTGAATGACTATAGAATTTTCTTGCAAGACATGAAAGCTGCTGTCGTATTTTCAAATTGTCATTTTAGAAAAGATACTGAAGACTCACTTGACGAATTTAACCAAGAATAGAAAGATAGTGTAACCTTCGCCTTTCACTTCCTACAATATATGCGTCTTAAGAACTTTGGATAATCAATAATGTATGTTCGTTTCAAACATCATTGGAATAATCAACATGTCGCCCTCATTATTGACGGTGAATAATAAAAAAAAAAACACTTTTCGACTTTATGTTGTCATCGACTCTGCAACGTTTGTCATTTTGATAATTTGAGCAAAACAACGACAAAAAACCGTACTCTTAAAAGCTGACGTAAGAAAATAATAAGGTAACCGCCTTGACTACACACATCTCCATTAACCTATATACTGCATGTCCTTGGTATTGCACATTGGTTGCCAGGTTGCGACAAGTCACACACAAAACACCTCCTCCACTCTTCATAATCAAATCCACGCTGCGTCACAGTATCGTTCCATCGTCCCCCATAATCCCTTCGTCAACATCTATACGACGGGCAACAGTTACTTGGGTTCTAATGCATCCACGATAGATTTTTGTGCAATGCGTGCGCTAATTTGACATCGAATGTATGATAATACTGTCTAAGAAGGTCGATGGCGTTCTCGTCCACTATCGGTAGATGGCGCTGTGACACTTCGTAAACACAGTGAGTATCGGGTCTTCTCTCGACGTTTGCGCAGTAGCGGCCTTCTTCGTCGTGGAATTCGAAGTGGTCGTCGCGGAAGAATCGCTTGATACCTAGGAATGCTTCCAAGCTTCGGAACGTCTCTAGAGGCTTGTTTACAAAATCGTCTCTGTCTACGACTAAGTAACTATCGTTGCTGAACACGAACGACTGCACTTTTTTAAGAGTGTCGATGTAAATACCCGTCTTAATCAAAGGTGAGTCTGCGTTAACTCGATTAAAGCGGTCAATCAAGGTGTTTTCCACGGTCGGATAGTGATCGTGGTGGTTGTACGAAACGAGATCGTCAGTATCGACGGTATCATTTGGATTGTGGAAGACAGTGGGTTGCACGGAATGTTCGTGGAGCGTGACATTGTTTGACGGTCTGTGCGTGGTAGCGAACTCCGCTATCACCCTGGCGACGGGATCACGAAGCACGACGATCACTTTCGCGCCGGGAACCGCTTTTCGAAGTGCGCCCTCTAAGAACGCGTTGTCGTCTGCGTAAGCTGGGGAATACTCGATCGTCATCTGGAAACGCGACGAGTATGGCTGCTCCCGTCTCCACTTCTCGACCTCTCCCTCCAAGTCGCTCTTTGGCCACTCGAAATGTGAGTTGGAATGGGAGATAACTGAGGGGTGCAGACCGAGAATCTTGCTAAGGATAAATGAGTCACACCCCCTGACCCCAATCACCAAAGCACGTGGTAGTCTCTGCTTACACTCTAGTATGCGCAGCGCCTTGTGATTGGTCAGTAGCTCAATCTCACCACTGGCCATGTAAGTGTAGCACCCGACCTTATACATATCCCACTCCTCGGAGGGCGTAATCGTACCTTGGTGCCGTCTCTTCCATTCCGTCATCGAATCCTGCTGCGTGTCCACCCAGCCTCCGCCTCTCCCCGAGAGAGTGTCCTCCGACGAGGCCCCGAAATGGATCCAGGCTATCCTCGTGAGGACCAGCCAGGTAGTGATCAAGACGATAGCCGCCAGCACGGGTGCCAAACCCGCCTGAGTGCGGGTAATTTTGAAGCAGCCGCCGCTCATCTCGCCCCAGTAGTAGCTGTCTTGATAGCAGATCTACATCGAAGAGCGACTGCTCCCGAATCTCCCAGCGATCAGCGGCAGGTCCGGCGTCGCCTCTGCCGGCGGGGATGACGCATTATGAACCAGGCAGATCGAGTGACATCGATGGATCCTGAGGGATAGAAAAGAGACGAGAAAAGAAGCCGAATCTAAATACGTCTGGCATGTATAATGCTGTGGGGTGGCTTGCTATGCATCATCTCGTAGAAACGAGACTATATACTCACGGAATCAAATTGAGTGGAGTGTGGGTTGAGGGTAGGGGGTTTCGATGACACCGTACCTGCTCGGTTTCATTCTAGCAGACAAGGAACTGGTAAAGGGATCGGGAGTGGGTTCGTTTGGGGCACCTGCTACATCTTAAATATAATTTTTCTTGAAGCAAAACAGGAAGGGTGTCATTAGTTGCTGTTCGAAATCGAATCGAGTCGCTGGTTGTACCTGGGCATTTAAGATGAAGTATAGGCAGCGGGAGGAGTTCATTCGCTGTATTGTTTGAAGTCACTGATTTCAAAGAGTGCTCTTTAATTCTGTTCTGCTAGACACATTTAGCATACGACTGTAATGGCAGCATGAGACATTCAACACAAACTTTACTTTACTGTGTCAGAGCGTGACATATAAAAACGTAATTCACAATGGGATAATATAATAGTTCTATCATAATATGATCCTGATGGTGATAGTGATGATGATGATTTTAATAACAATGACGATGATGATGATAATGGTGATGATAATGATAATTATCATGAGAGCTAATATCATGACGATGGTTATATCGCTGCTATCAATCTTTTTTTAGACTTATTGTATACCCTATATTTGTAATTGAATCCAACATTATGTACAGTAAATCGAAATTACAAAAAAAAAACGCGAAATGTACAATTACACCGCACCTGTATGAATCATACATAGAAAGACTCTGGAGTAAAACAAATAAACCAACGCTATCATTGGATGAATTCAATCGTCGCGATGCATATTGTTTTGTCGGATAATCGTCGGACTTCTCTGCCCATATTGGGTTCCAGAGGGCACTACACTTTTTGGGCTGTGTATTCTTGCAATGAGCAAGCTCCCATTGCTTCTAACCGGGGCTGTTACCACTGCCTATTATTCAGCCCCCAGTCTGCCGGGATGGTACGGGAGGCCAAGTATCCATTACGCCCATCGTTGTTTATCAATTATCTTGATAAGCGTGGCTTTCACTCAAGTATGTCTTTATCTCACGAGGCATATAAATAGCATGAGTGAATATCAAAAGTTCAGGCGCAAGCGAGCGCACTAACATGAACTGTTCACCCTTGTAAAGAATAATTGACGAAAATTAGAGCAGCATGCAGGGACGGGAAAAGCGACATCATGGAAACGACTAGGAGTAGTTAGCCTACTACCATTTTAATATCATGTTATATGAAATTTGAGATCAGTGGTTCTCCGACATTACTATCACCTGTTGTAAATACAACATTGTATTATAAATATGTTTAGTATAGTGTATAAGGTACCGTAATAAATCTGCACAGTACGTGCTAGTTTGCATGTAGTGATCACGAAATGTAAACGCAGTATTTCACATGTTTCAGACCAATCGTCACGATTGTCATCTCCGCCACGTTAGAAATATCATTCATTCTTCGTGTGAATCGGGAGGGGCGGGAGCTGGCGATGCTGCGTAGGGGTGGGGTATGTTAGCTAGAGGCGCCTACTATCATGACTATTCAAACAGCGATGTCCCCAAACTAATCAAACATTTAAATAATGAAGTAAGTCCTTTCATTCATCTCCCGAAGATCAGGATTTCTGAAATTTCAGACGGATTATTGTCTAGATTTTCACCCCGCTTTGCTAATAACATAAGTAACTTTACTCAGAGGTGCAGATTACGCTCGCGATCAAAATTACATTCGATACTTTATACGTGTTCGCTTTGAGCACCGTGTGGACGTAAAGTAATATAGCCTAGTACTCGTGCTATGCGTCTAAATGTCACGACGAATCGCGACGTCTCAACAAGACCAAACTAAACACCGCTTTTTCCTCGTCTAAATCTAAATTCTCAGACTTCAGTTATATCATCCTCATGACGAGCATTTTTGTTTGTTCGGGTTCATACGCGTTTTCTCTGGCAAAGGAAGGAAGAGGGAAGGGGAGATGGTGAAAGAGAGAGAGAGAGAGAGGGAGGGGGGGGGGGGGATAAGGAGAAGACGGAGAGACATAGAGCCTGAGTTTTAACTTGCCGAGCTTATTCCTCATAATACCGGTTTGTATCGAGCTTCCCTCTTCTCCTCGATGGAGCAGAGAAACGGTATCCTTCCTAACGAACCTGCCATATTTGCTCGTATTCAACAAACTCCTGTTGCTCTCTCTCTCTCTCTAACCCCTCCTCTCTCTTTCTCTGTCTCTGTTTCCTCCCCCTCTCTCCATTTCTTTGTCCATCTCTCTCTCTCTCTCTCTCTCTCTCTCTCTCTCTCTCCCTCTCTCTCTTTTTCCCTCCTCCTCTCTCTGTTTCTCTCTCTTTCCTTTTGTTTGGTTCTTCCCATCTCATTTTCTCTGCCTTACTTTATCCTTGTCATTCGATTGTTTTCTCTCTTTCTCCCTCTCCTCTGCCCCTTTCATTTATTTCTCAACTTTTCTCTCACTGAAACACACACGCACTTACACAAAGACAGACAACGACATACACCTCTTCACTTCTCATATTGTTCTTTCGTCTTTTCCAATAGTAAAGGATCGCATTACTACTGTTTCTACAGTGCGTATTTTCGTGCCCCCGTTTTCCTACTTCTCCTCCTGTGACATTTTGTTCTCGATGTTGTCTTTCTTCCACCTTGTAAGAAAAATCGACCAGTCCCCCTTTTAGTAATTGAAGTCCCGTCTATATCCATTTCTTTCATCCGGCGCTCTACCACGACAACTCAAATGACGCACTGGTTAGTATCAATTTGTACATAGTAGTTTCCGCCAGATCGCATTTATCTCGATATACTCCCTGGGCACACTGAGTGGTATCAGCTGTACGAAAGACAGTATAAGACTGATATATTTGTTTCAAACTCATTACTCAGCAAGACTCCTTAAGAGACATACGAAAGAAAAGTGATATCTTATCCCGTGTTTCATTTCTTCTCTGCATTTGCGCTTTTGCACAATTCTCTCAATTCTTCCTTTATAACAACGTGCTCTTCATCTCTTCTTCTTTCATAAAATCAAAAGAACGCACATACCAACACACACACAGACACACACACACGCACACACACACACACACACACACACACACACACACACACACACACACACACACACACATACACACACATACATTTAGGCGTGCAAAGAAACATACTCGCACATGTACACTGAAACACACGTGTACATATACATATACACAGAAACACAGAATGACACTTACACAGTCAAATGAAAGTGCACCTATTTTATTCACTATCTCATGTTTTCTCACGTTTTCACCTCCGCCGTCCCTCCAAGACAAATGGCACTACCTTGCTTTCTTTATTGACTCCTAATAGTTCGCTCCCCCCCCCCTCCCCTTCTCCAATGTCGCCTTCCCGAAAAAATCCCTTGTCCATCGTACATACCCGCGGGCCAGACAGATGGAAGGTGTGCCTTCTGCCAGGGATTCATCTGTCTCCTGACCCCAGTAACACCCCTCTCAAGCACAATTGTCGGATAATATTGCGCTTTATTAGCTTTCAGCTACAGGACTACCTATCGCAGATTGTGTATTATCAGGCTGAGAACCTGCATATAGGTCGGGGGTGTTCAGGCACGGCCTGTTCAACGCGGCGATATATTCTAAAGCAAGCGAAATGTCTAAATACTCTTAACAATCATGTTGGATCAAAGGAAAGCAAAGAGATACTAGGAAAGCGCTTTCCTACATGAAGTATATCTTTGGTTGGATTCGGTGATGCAGAGTAGGTTAGGGACTATTGGCCTTTACGTCGCCTATGGGTAACCTATAGCTTACGAGCTATGTTTTTTAGGTTTCTCTCCATAATAATTTGTACAATTAATTTTGCTTGCCAGTTCAAGATGAACTGTCCTGATATATATTGGTTTATACCTTGTTAATTCCTTGTATTCAATTGTATATCATTGTTGAAGATTAATATGGACAAATAAATCAAATCAAATCAAATCAAATCAGATGTATACGAAATATTAAAGTACTTCATAAATTACCGACAGGTTGGAATGTACAGACAGGCAGATGGCGCAATAATCACGCGTGACTGTTCAGGTAATCCTTTTAAAGGCAAGCTTGTGAAACGTCAAAAGACAAAATCACATAGGAAATAAGCTGCTATCGATGTTTGCTGAAAACCCAAAGAAATAGATCAGCGAAAGTTTGAGCAAAATCGTACTAAAAATATATATATAGGACCGACTGAAGTTGTTTAATTCTTTCACTTGGCTCTAATTATGTGCGATGTCACTTACATTTTTTCCTGTACACTTATTTATCAACAAGGTTTTTCAAGACGTTAAAAGAAAAAAAAAAGTACCTGTACTCTGAAGTAAGAAAGGATGACCAGCTACCAACAGTTTAGAGATACGACAAGACTGACGGATACCTTTAAAAACATTGAGAAGAGCAATCAACGTGACTTGAACATGAAGACGAATGTGACCCGTTTCTTGGGCGCCCGAACGGAACCACCTTGCACCCCAGCCAGATCAATCATCGCCTTTTGATCAGCAATCTTGTCAAATTTGATCAGATTTCGCATCCATCTTGCTTGTAACCGCGGTCGATCAGATGGCGAGCCAATCCGACGGCGGTTATTTTGGGCCGTCTGTAGTACGAATTCAGCCGGTATTTCTGTCCTGCATGAATCGCACATTGAGTACACGTGACAGTCTGCATGCTCTCCTATCTGTTCTGTGCTGATTTTTTTTTTTTTTTTTTTTTTTTTACAAAATACTCCTGCTGTATGTGAACCCGAGAGATGTGCACTGCTATTCTTTTTGTCAATTCTTCTCCATCCGGTCTCGCATTTGAATCGCTTCTATTTATCAAATGGTCTATCTCCACCATAATATCGGATCGGGTATTAAGCAAAGGACCTCGAAGAAAAGTACACACCTCTCGTCTCTAGGTCTTCCGACATGCGCTGGTCGAGATTGAAACGTAGGCGTATCGGGTGGACGGAGACAACGGTGATGCACATTGATGAGCGAGTGGCCTTGGTCGGTGCGGGCGGCGGGCGCACATTATCTTGATCTTTCTGATAACAGGCGAAATCTATCATCGTTATCGCACATTCTATACAGCTGAAAGGCCGAAAGGCAAACGGCGCGGCAGCAAGGTTAAAATGTGAACGGCCCTGCCCGCCCGCCAGTCAATGTTCAAATGTCAACGCCGTCAATTAACGGCACATTACTTTAATTGGCGTGCGCAGATGGGGCTGAAACAACCGTTCTTCGAAATGTACGTGTCGTTTTACGAACATGTACGTAAACATCGCATCCATGGTCGAGACTCGTTGAATAAACGAGTATGTGGAGCATGCGGACGTGGAAGGAAAATATGTTAAGACGTGGTTAAAGGTATACATGGTACAATACCAACTATCCACCGGTTAAACTTGCAAACCAATGATATGACAATGTTCGTCAGAGGAGAAGAATGTGTAACCTGTGAATGAGAAGTTACGACAGAATGCATTGTACATCCTCCCAAATAGCAACTTTCCTTGTTAATCTGGCAAAGTTTAACCTTGTCCCCATAACCCGTCACTTACCCCGAGCATGGCCTGAAAAGGTTGCAGAATGAATAACTTACAAATCATTACTCACACACTTCTGTTCTCATCAGTTCGATGTTGCATCAACACTTCGATTTACGGACTCCTTTTACTTGATTTCACCCTCCCATCGAGGTACAGCGTGTTCCCCTCCTTTTAGCCCCTTCCGTTTTTCTTTTACCCCCCGTCACGTCCAAGCCTACCAGAGTGGATTTCCCCCCGAGGGCCCTCCGTGTTTTCTTCTCATTTTGTTCGGTATAATGTGCCCCTCAGTGGCAAGTCGTTCATTACGCACACCCTCCCGCAGGCCGAAGGGGGAGAAAAGGGAAGAGAGAGAGAGAGAGAGAGAGAGGGAGTGAGGAAGAGAGGGAGCTAGAGAAGAAGACACAGGAAGTGAGAGAGAGTGAGAGAGAGGGAAGGAGACAAAGGGAGATAGAAGGAGAGAGGAGAGAGAGAGAGAGAAGTGAGAAGCAAATCAGAAGGATAGCAAACAGACAGAGATAGAGAGACAGGGAGAGGGGAG
Source organism: Arbacia lixula (assembly GCA_963669155.1). Taxonomy (NCBI): domain Eukaryota; kingdom Metazoa; phylum Echinodermata; class Echinoidea; order Arbacioida; family Arbaciidae; genus Arbacia; species Arbacia lixula. Next base: position 6,427,953 of record OZ022576.1, read on the forward strand.
AGAAGAAAATGAGAGACATGGATACGGAGTGGCTGCTCAGATAAGGAAACGGAAATAGAGTAGCAGAGAGAGAGAGAGAGAGAGAAATAGAGAAAGAGAGAGAGAGAGAGAGAGGGGGGGGGGATACGAACATAGAAATGAGCAGATACAGAGAGAGGGAGGGAGGGAGAGAGAAATTAAGAATGAAAGAGAGAAGAGAACAGGATGATAGACAAAGAGAAAGAGAGGAGGGAGAGATAGGAAGAGAGAGAGGGGGGGGGGAGGAAGAGAGACAGAGAGACAGACAGAGAGAGAGAGAGAGAGAGAGAGGGGGGGGGGGAAGAGAGACAGAGAGACAGACAGAGACAGAGAGAGAGAGAGAGAGAGAGAGAGAGAGAGAGAGAGAGACTCAGCGGTGGGTGAATGCAGATAACGCACCGAGGAGGGACGCCGTGGCTTACCAAGCGGAAACCTCTTACTACCCTCTCACTGCCCTAAGTTCCCGCGGAAATATTCATACGGGGGTGCCCGTCCATTGCTCACATTCGCGTCTGCGGTACTTCACATTATGCGTCCGCATTGAATCTCTGAATGTAAAAATGAATGTCTGAAAGCTCCACTTTACAGACTCTCAAACTTTTACAAAAAAAAAGAAACAAATCAAATTGACTCAATATGTAGGCTTGACACTATACTACGTACAGTGTATTTGTATAAGGCGCTTTTTATTTACTAATAATCCATCTTTTTTTTTAATCACGGCGTTGAAATATATGTATGTTTCAACCATTAAAAATAAACTTTTGCGCTCAAAAGTTTTTGAGACATTCAGTAGTTCTTGGAAAAAAGCAATACAAAGAATTGACTACATGACCGTATCGTGCACTGTACCATATCAACCGTCAATACAATAATAAAGAACAACACCAGCCCCTTGTCCTTTGTATAGCACCCCATTCTACCCCTATTCCTGATAACCTGATCTATATACACAGTTTTAAAACTAACACAGGAGTAAAAGTCGTGTGGAAATTATATCCAAAGCTGGTGCAGTTTACTTCACTCCATGAGCGACACCCCCGTTCAGAAACAAACACCCGTTCCACTCCTTGTAATCTACAGTAGATGTTGACGGAGCTCTCCGCACACACACACGCACGGGGTTACTGCACGTCGTGACGCAACAGTGAGGAAAACTCACTCATGTGGAAGACGCTAAGATAAGCACGACCGAAGAAAACTGACAAGCATGATTGGAGATGTAAGAACACTGGTCTTGAAATGTAAATCTTCTCCTCGCTTGCCTGCAACTCCCGCCATAAACAAAAGGCATAAAAGCTAAGAAGCCGTCAGCGCACCGCTTTCCCCTTGACCTTTTAGCTGCGCGTCGCCTCGGGGTGCTAATGCAACCGGTGTTCTGCATACAGACAAGTTAGCTGGAAAACTACAGGACTTTAAAGACTATAATGCATGTAAAGCTCCCTACCAACCAGATATATGTGTACATCTTAAAAAAACACGACTTCTCGATGATACCCTATAAATTGTTGATTTATTGTCGCTGACTTCCGAAGTAGAGTTGAACGGTACAACTGACAAGTTAATATGTCAGTTTTTATTCCATCCAACTAAGGTCGCAAATAGTCAAGTCCGTTCCAATCAAAGGAGCAAGTACAGTTATTGACATCACATTTTCAATGATAATCTTCTTTGATATCGTAATTTCCGGTTTGCCATAACATTGGCATCACAAGTCCAAAATGTGCCAAACTTTTTACCATGCGAAAATTGTTCCACATTTTGATTTAAGCTCGATACTATTGTCCTTCGTTATTAACTAGTCCCGTCATCCTCATATAACCAAGATGTGCCTGCGGATGCATTTAAAGAACATACAAAGCACTGATACAGGAAAATAGAAACTGAACACACAAGCTATCACATACTGAGTGAACATTCTCGTGCAGTCGCAGCGAGGTATTATTTCCAAGCATTTTTATTGAACGAAATGCACTTCATTGATGATGTCGATGAAGCACTTTCCAAGGACTGCGCCGGATCGCTTTCCGAACCACCGCTGTTAAAACACACTTGATATACCGGGTCCCGTTATTATTTGACAGACAAATGGTAAATGTACACCAATGCCCACAGTAATGCAGGGCTGTAGGGTTTAAATGACGGCGTATGATATGGAGAGGTATGGGGCAGGCAAACCTTTAAGAGATGTTCATGTTCTTTTTTTTTTTATACATAATGCAAACAGGACGATTAGACGAGGCCCAACTCTGTCAAATGACGTCAAATGAGACAGCGTGTACACACTATATGAGATATCGAATGACTACTTGAAAATATGACAGATCGACACTCGAGATACTGATCATGCGCTTAAAACCATCAAGCAGCCGTCATGGCTAGGGCAGTACCAACCATACACCAAATATGTCACATGTTCATACATAAGATGTGTTTTTTTTTCAAAATGAAAACAAGTATATAGCTTTAGGGCGCACAGTTTCAAGTTAACTGAATGAAATCACTGTCGAGACCAAACCGGTGTTTATGTTGAATTGATTATGGATGAAATGTCTTGATTTCCGGAGAATCAAAGGCTTATAAATGAAATGTTATTCGCACTTTCTTTCTTACATTACATTGAAAAAACAAGGACAACGGAGGAAGGTGCAACAGCATGTGTGCATAATGAGTGTATGTGTGTGTGGGGGTATGTATGCATGTGTGTGCGTGTGTTTGTTTGTGTGTAGGAAGGGGGTGTAGAGATTGGTCATGACTGAAATATTCACGGCGGCTAGATCGTATGCTATGTAGATAGCACCGAAGTATAAGTAGTGAGAGCAAGATATTGCATTTCTAACAACTATGGGACCTCGAACTTACACCTCTTGCACCGGTCGGGTTGCTGTAATTATACGGCAATCGATACTCACTGACCAAGGCCATAATCTACACTTGTTACTTATGATTTTTTTCCTTCAAATCTATTTGGGGGAAGAAAACGATTGAATGGGATGGTGCAAGAAAGAAAGTGTTAAAGAGATAGAGAGAGAGAAAGGGAGAACAGGTGTGAGAGAGAGGGACGAATAGAAGATAGACAGAACAAAACTATTGTAAGAGAGAGAGAGAGAGTAAGAGAGTATGCAAGTGTATGTATGTTTTGTGCGAGGGAGAGAGACATACAGAGTGAGAAGATATTATGTGTAGTAGAGACACAGATGGAGAACAAAACATGTACTAGAGAGAAAATGCGTTAAAGATAGAGAGAGAGAGAGAGTGAGAGAGAGAGAGAGAGAGAGAGAGAGAGAGAGAGAGGGGATATCTGTAGCAAACGTCACCACTGATAAAAAATTGCAAAGCGGATGACTCGCGTGGTAATCGAAACATGATCAGTTAAACTACGTCTTCCCCGTATATCTCTTTCTGTATGGTTGATTACATATGCATTCGTAATCGCTCCTTATGGGGCAATTATACCGCGCTACCACAGGCGATTGTCTACGCACGGGTCTCGTGAGAGCGCACGCATGCAATTAATTACCCGTTTTCTTCTCATTATCATGCTAACAATCGTATCGTATGCCAAGCAATAAACCTACATAATGCGCATTATTCAAGCCTTTGCGTATACATTATCGTTCTCATAAGAGCAATGTTATGACATTGTTAGCATCATTCTTTTAGCTGGATAACGACTAAAAATATCGAAGTGCACTCATGTCGTGGGCTAAATATTTCGCTGGCAGACGAATGCAATGCTACTTGATCATGCGTATTATTATCAGCTTTTGTCTGCAACATAAACCCGTCACAATTTAAGGCCAGTTGTAAAAAACAAAACAAAAGGATTTTCGTTTGTGTTATTGGTACAATAAACATATCAAGAACCATGCTGGGGGGGGGGGGGGGGTGGGGTGGTGCGGAGGATGCAAACGCACCCGCCTCCAGACCACAATTAAAAAAAACATTGTGAAATCGCCGGTGGGGGTAGGGGGGTAATTTTTGTGCCCTTTCCCCCCCAAGCACCAAAAAAATAGCTTCACCACGATTTCTTTCTCCTGGTATTAATATATTTATTCAGTACATATCGCCGGTGGGGGGGGGGGTAATTTTTGTGCTCTTTCCCCCCAAAGCACCCCCAAAAATAGCTTCACCACGATTTCTTTCTCCTGGTATTAATATATTTATTTAGTACATGTAGCTGTATGTTACGTAGAAAGAACAGAAGTAACTATTGCTTAAATGACGTTAAAATGTACAAGCGCATCAGAGCACATTTGTTTTTGCTCTGAACACGGTATTAGCCAATTCGTCCGGTTCCAAGAGGGAAAAGATTTAAAACAAACCAAACAATTAAAAAATCATAAAAAGTCACTAGAAACACCTGAATTGATTGTACAATGTAATCATTGTAATTCGATCAAGAGGATTGGCATTATCAAACATCACACACAGCACGGAAAAAAAAAATCTGTTTTTGTTTTGGGTTTAACCCTAAACATGCCGATAGGGTCAATTCCATTTGGAAAATAACTCGCATGGCTGGAAGGAAAATAATTGCAGTGACCTTTCACAACCAGTACCCCGCCATCATGAATATCCATACATCCTACATTCAACAGTAATGGGTAATTTAATCTAAAAACTGGTTCTATGATAATACATTTTAAAATCCATCCATTGGATGAAGATGAGGCTACGTATTCGCAACCATCGTATCCAAAATGACATTTTGCACTTTAGAAATGTCGATGGGATGTAATCCTATCCCTCGTATTTCAAGCAACTACTTCATAAAATTGAAAAATCAATGTATCAGCGAATATATACCACTTTATGGGTGGATCTTCCACAGAGCAGGTCACTGGGTCTTATGCTACCGGTGCAGCTGAGATATGTAATTACACCCCACTCGATGAAAATTTATTCGAAACTGATTCCCAATTTAGTCAGAGATCCACTTATGAGGCTCGGTTACCGCCGCGCTGATATCAGGAGTCCAGAAGTCAGATGGAAAGTGCAGAGACCTACCGTATCCATGGACCATGGCGGCACATTAGTTTGAGGCACGAAGGAGCGGGGGGGGGGGGGGGGGGGGGAGGGAGGTGGAGTCTAGCGGGTCAGTAGGAGGCGAACATCCCCCCCCCCCTCCCCATAAGCAGGTGCATACCCAACATCAACAGCAACAGCAACGCTACCACCACCAACATAACAAAAACACCAACCCACCATGTATCATAATTTTTTTTTCATGTCTTTCGACGTAGAATTTAACTCCTTTTGAAGACCCCCCCCCCCTCCCCAATAAATATCAATACGCTTGATTTGAATCACTACCGTGTTTACGAGGGGTGGGAGAGGGCGTGCTTTGGATAATTGAATCATTCAGTCGACATGCTTGGTCTGCGAGGATGAGTGTTCGTACTGTTGCCAACCGACTAGACAAGATAGGCACGTGATCAACCGTCAGTCAGTGATGCGTAATGAATGCATTCATGTGTTTCGGTGGGACGATGTAAGTGCTAATGCGTCGTAATTAATGATAATGACGGCGGGCGTCAAATTATGAGGAGGTATCTGTATCAGGCGATGTATGTGAGAGTATGTGTGTGTTTGTGTGTGTGTATGTGTGCGCATACTTCTTGAACCTGTGCCCTTGTACGCTTGTTGTGTGTATAAGCATGATATATATTGTTTTGTGAGATATAGAGGGGGAATTATGAAATTGGTGACGAATTCGGAATCAACATGAATTAAAAAATGGTGTACTACATTATCGTTACATTTTAGCCAGAATGATAATGACGGCGGGCGTCAAATTATGAGGAGGTATCTGTATCAGGCGATGTATGTGAGAGTATGTGTGTGTTTGTGTGTGTGTATGTGTGCGCATACTTCTTGAACCTGTGCCCTTGTACGCTTGTTGTGTGTATAAGCATGATATATATTGTTTTGTGAGATATAGAGGGGGAATTATGAAATTGGTGACGAATTCGGAATCAACATGAATTATAAAATGGTGTACTACATTATCGTTACATTTTAGCCAGAAAATTCAATTTGAATCTTTATTTGTAAAGTGTTTATAATAGTCAAGTATTTGTCACGATATTGAAATCCCGTCACATACAAAGATGATACGAGCTAAACAAAAATCAAAGCGGCTTATCAGGAGAATATTTAAAGCGCAAGCTTAAAGGTAGTTTAAATGGTCTATACCGTACCTAGGCTCATATTGCCGGTCGAGGTACAAGTGGTGCAAACCAGTGGTCTGAAGCATACACAAACGGAAAACAATACGATGTATTCCCGCTACATCATCAAAAACTCATTCATTGTAATCGACTTCATTTCCAGTGCATAATACTCCCAAATACTCACTGTCAACGGGAATGCACACCTGATTTATCGCTGGATTTTTCGTCTTAGGGCAATAGCATCCAAATAGCATTAAGACTCTGCGGCGATGTTCCATCCGTCAAGCCCGCCGCAAACATACTTATCTTTCCTTACGCTGGTCCTATGGCCAATTCTCTTCATGAATGTTTCAGTAGATGCCCATCTCTCGGCCAGGCAAATCTGTCTTGCAAAGTCATCCTTTCGGTTTCCGCTCATTCTTTACTTTGGCGCTCTGAATTTTTCCCACGCACGTCGCTCTCACCGCAAGCCCGGGAGGCTGCTCGGCCGGTGCCTCCGGCCTTTAATCACATATTGATCGTTGGGGCTAAGGTTATCGCTCGTCAGAGTTTTAAATGCCCTGTATCATGGCATTTTACACGCAGTTGAACATGTTGATTATAACGTATTCCTTTCCGGGGTGTTTGAGCCGGCTATGTCTGGTTGTGTCGAGCGATACTCAGCGCTCATTTTGCGCCACTGTCGTTCTCATTAATCTTCGGATGGCGGGAGGCATGACGAATGCCTTACAGCACAGGGACGACACGCTCGGGGTAGAGGGGGAGAGAGGGAGAGAGATAGAGAGAAAGAAAGAAAGAAAGAAAGAGAGGAGGACGGGTAAACATGTAAAGGAGAGTAAGAGAGTGAGATAAGGAGAACAAATGAGAGAAAGTTTGGGCTGGAGGGAGATGAAGCGTCAGATGACCAAAGGAGACACAAAGAGGCGAACGTTGGGATGGTTACCCAAGAAACAAAGCACATTGGTGGTATAGGGAACTGGATACCTGGAGAGAAAAGAGGTATTATAAACGTTACCTTGACGTATATAATATATATATATATATGTATATATACTCTTTCTCCCCCTTTCTATTTTTATCTTATAATTATATGTATAGAATGTTATTAATACATATGGTTAAGAATAGATTAGACATCGTCACATGGAAGAAAAATATCATTTATCAACCAATATCAAATCTAAAACGTTATGAAATGCGTTTGTGAATGAATCACAGCCACCCTTAAATCAAGGAACTCTGAAATTAGGTGAATCCAAGAAACATGGACAATATTCATGACACCTTTCTAAGCCTAGTTAGTTACTAAAGTGCATCAAAATGCATGCATTGTAGTAACCAACTAGGCTAGTAAGCTTTCATGAATATAGCCCTAGGACGACAGAACCAACTCCCCTTCTATGTGCCTAGTATATACTTGAAGAATACCTTCTTCGCCTTAATAACCTCTAACCCAGATACCGACCATTGAATCAATGCAAACGATATTATTACTTGCAGTTATGTTGTGTTGAAACAGATTTCGCATAGAACCAGTAATACCATTCCTAGCTTAGGGAATCACGTCATTCGCCAGAAGGATGCTAATATTGTATATCTAGGTCTGCGTTTGGCAGCTTCGACATTCATGTCTGGTGGGTGCATGCATGCGTGATAACCTTCACCCCGCGGAATGAAAGTCAGATATTAATTTATCAAATAAGCCGTGCACGCACTGCAATCAGTGCCCCACGCCCACCTGTCATCAACCGATAGGGTGCCGCTTCGTCATAGTGGGATTAAATTGGAGGGAACGAGGGTGGGTAGGGGGAGGGGGGGGGGGGGGGCAGTCCATCAGTAGAGCGCGGTGGTATCAACACTATCATGGGGTGGGGGCACCAAGTACAAGCCCCATGATGAACCCCCAAGTGTTTGTATTCATGCACGTTTGAAGGAGCTCGGGGAGACGGTTGGGAAGAAAAATGTAGTTGGAATGAACCCCGTCATCATACTTCCCCCTGCATTCTTCGAACTGCGTTTCTCGAGTCAATATGCATTACTCTTAAGGGTTACAAAGAATGAATTCATCTCGGGCTTTTTTAGCGGACAAGGATTAGATGAAATTCATGTCCATTTCTCATAGAATGAGAAATGAGGAGGGATCACGCACACACGATACACACACACAGACACACACGCACACGCACACACACACATACACACACACACACAAACACACACAAACACACGCACGTACGCATGTGACTGATACACAAACTATGCTATATAAAGTAGTTCTTAAATGACGTCATCTCTCGTATAAAACTCTGCTTGTTCTGTGTGCATTCTCGTCGAAAAATGAACCGTACGACGTTTATCCTAAAATTCAACGAGTTGAGCTGTTTGACTAAGTGATTTAAGATCTCTTCCGTGTACGTTTATTGCTGACTGTTCTAAACATCCAATACTCCCTGTATATCAATGGCGGTTTACTCCGCCTCGTTCTAGTGTGCTGGCTTCGCTGCACCAGGGGAAGATTGCCTGAGTTAGTCCCACCTTTAATCTCGAACTGCGGCTCGCACGAAGGAATGAGATGAGCATTGATTGAAACCTGATCTAATGTAATAATACACCGCGGGGCTTGTCGGGACCTCTTAAGGCGCTTCCTTCTCACGAGAATCGTAATTGATGACCGATATTTTTCTTGTCTTGTCTGTCGCTGCGAAAAAAATGTTTATCTCAATAATTTGATTCGATTTATGGCCGCGGGCAATGTTCCGTAGCCAAAGTAAGTCACGAAGTCCCCTGAGAGCTAGACCTCATCTTCCATGGTTTTCTCCAAACATCGGATTCTATTCCCGCGCGGTCTCCCCGCGTGTCAAGCCTCTAAACAGAACGCGGTACATGGAATATTTCAGAATATACCTTAATCTATAGCCACGACACCGCTGGCGGTATGAAAACTACACTCCGACGTATCACAGCGAACCGCTTGTATTACGGGGCAGGTGACACACTTATCAGGCGTATGATTCAAACCAGAAGCAAACAATGATTTCAGCTTTCTACAGATCATGTGTTTGAAAAAACTTGAAGAATAGCCAGCGCTTGGGAAATAAACATGTTTACACTTTTCCACGGCTAGAAATGCACACCCTGCAAATCTATTTAGTTGGAAAATCAATGTTGGTGGAAGTTACAAGCTGATATCGGCCTAGGTTCTATAACTGAAGCTATTTGTTTTTATCATGGATGTTCGTCTATACAGCTACATATCAGTATATCGATGGCTATTATTTATTTTTACGTGTGTTTATAAGAGGAAGGGGGGGGGGGGGCACAGATCAGTTTATGGTCCATCTTGGGACCTAAGTGCATTCGTAAAATAAATGGACCCACGTGTTCATTTAGTTAAATCTACCCTGAACTTCATGAGAGAGTTTTTTTTTATGCGTTCACATCTACCGTTAAAAAGTAAACCATTCCTTAAAGACAGCCCGTCCCTTTTTCAGATCACCACAAAACCATCGAAACATTGGCAAAACGTATAGAGAAATGTTAGCAAGCTGTATATTCATAATTTGAAACTGATACGTAGTGCAAAATTCAAATAATGCACGTAAACAACGTCTGATTAATAGTCTTTACCTCAGGCTCTTAGTAATTTGTGTATAAATATCTGCTTTATTGATTAATCTGTTTATTAAATTATAAAACGCATTATGACAAAACATTGTTCTATAGAAGGAATCATCTCCAAAGTTTGGTAATTACTCATAAAATAAGGATATCACACATGCATAATAACTACATGGATACTGTAACAAAGACTAATACTTTTTTCGTAGTACGAAAAAAGTCGGTTTGAAATTTAACGGCTGAAATTTTTACATATACAGAAAGCTTCAACATGCTATATTCTGAGAAATGGTCTTGAATCACACTGTCTTCAATTTCCGATCGTGATAGACGATTTCAAATTTTAAGCTTGCAAAAGGGACGGACAATCTTTAAACAAATCATGATTCAAAACAAGCGTTGGCCCAAACTGTCAACGGTAATTTACTCTTCGCAATGGTTGCATGAAGTGAAAGAGACAGAGAGAGAGGGGGAGAGAGGAGGAGGGCAGGGGGAAATATAAACACGAGAGAGAGAGGGAGAGAGGGGGGGGGAGACAGACAGATAGACAGACAGAGAGAGTGAGAAAGAAAGAGTGAGAATGAGATACATAACGTCTTCAAGTACCCCCTTAAACAGTAATACCAAAATCGTATTTTTTTCTAAATGAATAGCGTTTAAATCGTGCTAGCGTTGATTCAGGAACTTAAACCTAAACGTATATGTATCGTAAATATATAACAGTCGTCCAGTGGAAATGTGTAAACAAGTTATTCTCCAAGCGCTGATTAGCGCTGTGTAAGTTTTAAACGCCCACGTGGTCTACAGCCATCTCAAACTGTTGTTTGTCTTTATTTCTAAACATATAGATGGCCGACGCTTTTTTTTTTGTTATCTACCCTTAAACCTCCCCTGAATCCAATCCCTGTTATGGATGCTTTCATATCTACTGCTGACGAGGATATCAGTCAGTCAGCGCTCTCACGCGGCGAGCAATTCTTCAAAGTTTAATTTGACAAAATGGATTCCGCACACGAATGACATGCGATTCAATAATGAATTCTCTCTCTCTCTCAAACTCTCGTTGTTTCGAACTCAATATATGTCGATTTGTCTCTCTCTCCACCTTTCTTTATAAGTACAGCCATATCTCTGTCTGTCTGTATAAATACCACCGTGTGTTTGCGTATGTGTATAGCAAACAAAGTGAAGACTGGTACGTTTACATGTGTGGACTGTGCTTTGTATTTACATAGGTGTATGGTATTAATATACATTGTGTAACATAATTTATACAATGATAATTATAACAGCGGATACCATCAGCAATTAAACTGATAATATCTTTGTTACTACGAATGATATTAACGATAATTTGTTGGCATTCTAGCTTCACAATTCATGCTGCATGAGACTTTAAAAAGTCACGGCGAAAAACCTGCATATTCCATTTCAATCAAAAGTAATCCACCACCTCACTTTTGTCTTCCGTTCTGATAGATGTCATAAATTTCAACCGGCGCCTGGAATTGATGACTGACCTGGCTTATTTGCAGAAGCGATTAATTTCGGTAGAGGATGCTAAAGAGGATTCCGCCGAGGAGGAATCTTAATCCATCAGCTCAGCCCTCTTCTTAGGGATTTCCTGAGAACTACTGCGAGGAATTGAAGCTCACAAATCTTGGATTACGTGGAGTTATTAACGAGCATGAACGCTGGCCATTATTTTCATTTTATTCACTCTACAACCGTCTATGCATAGCGCAGCTTGATGCCGCGGGAACGTTTGCGAGAGACGGCGGAGGAATGCGAGAAAACACGAGTGAGAATTTACATTTTGCTGGGTATATCTGCATACAAAGATGGGTTAAAATCTGCCACACAATATCTCCATACGTGACCACCCCTATACGATAAGTCGCAGTTATTTGCACGATTGGAGACAACGATCATGGAAATTGCAATATATAATACACAATTAGGAAATTAAGAGAACAAGTAAACTATACATTAAAAGGTCGAATATGCGATCCGTAATTATGTATAAATAATGTGAGCTGAACTTAAGAACTCAATGGCTTGGCACCGTTATTTTTCTCTAAATAATGATAAACTAATTAAATGCCACTCCATTGATGAAAGGGGAACATACTGGGCATGATTAACTGCTCGTTATCTCCGCTGTCTGTTTCCTGACCCATTTCCCGAGTTTTATGTTTCCTCGGATTCCATCAATAGGCTGGCGACGCTCGCCCTTTTTCTCTTCTCTCTCTCCATCTCTGCAAACAACTCACGAGTCGGGACCGAAGCCGAGTAACGTACTCCGCATACTTCAATTATGCGAATCCCGGGTTGGTTTCTTTAAAGAGGTATCCATCGGTCAGGCTGCCGATACTGACAGTGTGGCCGTTTGTGATCGCTTT